>JAPYZK010004426.1:0-10457 GCA_030522785.1 Platygaster equestris
GTTCCCAAGTCGTTTTTTTGTAAATCCAAAACTAACGAAGTTATAAACAATTAAATTTCGCCAATCAGCACGCGTCACGTGACTCTAGGCCACGCCCCACTTCCGATCGCCGCGCGCTGATTGATCGAATTTCGATCGTTTGTAACTCATTAAATATTGAGTTTTTCGAGAAATGGCCCAAGAACTTTTGTTTTGGATTTTGACAGAGAATCTGATGTTTTCATGCAAGTTCCAAAGTAGTTATTTCCATAATTTAGCGTAAAACAATAGATGTAGTTTTGAAATCTGAAACGAAAGTTCCCAAGTCGTTTTTTTGTAAATCCAAAACTAACGAAGTTATAAACAATTAAATTTCGCCAATCAGCACGCGTCACGTGACACTAGGCCGCGCCTCTCTTCCGATCGCCGCGCGCTGATTGGTCGAATTTCGATTGTTTATAACAAATTAATTATTGAGTTTCTTAAAAAATGGCTCAGGAACTTTCGTTTTGGATTTTTACAAAGAATTTGACTTTTTCATGCAAGTTACGTATTAGTTATTTTCATCGTCTAGCGTAAAACAATATTTGCAGTTTTCAAACAGAAACGAAAGTTCCCAAGTTCTAAACCGAAAACCAACGAAATTATCAATTAAGTTCCACCAATCAGCATGCGTCACGTGACACTAGGCCACGCTGATTGGTCGAGTTTCGATTGCTTATATCTCCGTAAATATTCCTTTTTCTAAGAAAAAGGCTCAGGAACTTTCGTTTTGGATTTCATCAAAGAATTTGATTCTTTCATTCAATTTCCGTACTACTGATTTTACGACTTCGCTATGATTCCGAACGTGAGATTTCTGTCAGATGTTTATTATTTTGATCTATTTAATTAAGAATCCAGTATCCCTGCAATTTTTAATGGCCATTTCACTACTTTTCTCCCTCATAAATTCACAACTTTTATTTCACCGGCGAAAATTTCCTTCATCGATGAAAGTTTTATATATTCAAGAGTAAGAATTCAGCGAATAAATTATTGACGTGCTTTCACCTTTCAAGAATAATTTTGTAACCTTTCTAATAATATTTTCCATGGATGATTTCTTGAGGAAACATTTTTTTTCTAAATGCTAATCGTAGAGTAAATAACGCAGGAAGTGAACTTGTTTGAAAAACATCATGCCGTGACTGACGAATCGGAAGAGAAAGAAATCTTGAAAAAACAAACGTCTGAACGAACATTGCGTCAACTTTTGTTATTTCTCATGGCAGAATATCGTTACTTACGATTTCTTGAACTGCGGAAATGGAACATCTACGATCAGTTTTTGCGGAAAATTTAAAGGTTTTTGGGAGATATTTTTATTTATTTACAGTAGACTATCGCAATTTTCATTTTTGGAATTCGGGAAAGTTTTGAATTCGAGATCGAAAAATTAATAGTTTCTTGCGTTCGGAATAAAATTTTGAGATTTTGAGGTTTTTGGGATATATTTTTATTCATTTACAGTAGACTCTCAGAATTTGCATTCTTGTAAATTCGGAAAATTCTTGAATTCAAGTCTTGAATTTATTTATCTAATGCATTAATTAATTGTTGTTATTAATTTCGAATTTCGAGATAAAAAAAGTAGAAGATTTCTTACATTTGGAATTTTGAAATTCGGAGTTTTCTAGAAAATATTTATATTTATTTACAGTAGACTTTCACAATTTTTATTTTTGGAATTCGGGAAATGTTTGAATTTGGGTTTAAAAAAGTTCCAATTTCTTACATTTGGAAATTTTGAGATTCGAAGTTTTTTGAGAGATATTTCATTTATTTACAGTAGACTTTCGTATTGTTAATTCTTCGAATTCTTAAGTGGAAATGAAAAATTCGATTATTTTTGTTGTCTCATATCTGGATGTTCACATAAAATGAAATTTTCACGATTGTTCCCATAGGTGAAAGTCTACTGTATCGCGTCGTATTCATTATTTTCCGATTATTTTTTTTAGTCTTCTGTATATAATTCAATTCAGTGGAAGTTAAAAAATTAAAAATTGTGTATCATTTTTTTGTCTTTCCGTATCCGAATGTTTACGTTTCACGAGCGTTTCCATAAATGAAAGTCTACTGTATTGCATCGTATTTATAATTTTCCGAATCTTTTTGGCAGTTTATTAGAAATTTTTTTTTTTTCAATAACACCCTAGAAAAAATCCATCAATACCCCCGAAATAAAACGACTTTTTTCAATGTTCTCCCCCTCGTGACGGAAACCCTATTAAAACCGTTCATCCCATTTCACTCTCCATTGATCACCCGTTTTTTTTTCATTCGACTTTTTTTTCGGACGAGCGTAAATTGAACTGCATTTTTAACACTCTGCTCTCGTCTTTCCTCCTCCGTCCGGCCCAAATCCTCTAATGTGGAACATCATTTCATCACCGGGGAAACGGGATTACGCTGGAAAGTGATCGGGATTGCACCCGGCTTGTACCCGCCGGATTTTACATCCGGATTACAAGTCTGAAAGTACACTTTCTTCCCTTTTTTTTTTTTTGAATCGAGGAGGGAAAATAAGAACCGAACAATAACTCTAAGCAACTTTCACGATCGAATGAGGATAAAAAATAAAAATGGCACATTGTGCCACTAATTGCAAAAACGCGAGATTCAGAACTAGTGTAAGTTTGGCTGAGGTAAAAAATTTATTATAATACAGAGTTGAAATAATGAGCGAGTGTTTTTTGAAATAAGTGAACTTTTTGTAAAACAAATGGATTTTTGTCGAGAATTTTTCAACGTTTTTTGAATGGTTTCACAATTTTCGAACTTTTGGATTTTAGTATTAAAATGTATCCCAATTTTCGAATTTTTTCGTGAACTGTAGAATTTTAAATTCAAATGAACGATGTTTGAAAAAATATCAAAAATAAATTTCTTCTATTAATTACGAAATTTGGACATTTGGACATTTTTATTCTAGAAAATTAAATTGTTTTGAATAATTATCAAGGTACTGCATAGTTGGAAGTGAAAACCAGGTTTTTTAAAATCAATTTTGCTAGGCAGATTCCTCGTGGAATTCCAAGATGAAAGTTCCTTTGTCGTTTTTCGATAGCTTCGAAATTGACAAAGATATGGAGAGTTGGAGAGAATCTGACGCGGAGATCTGACAGGGGGCGTGGCGTCAGGTCACGCGCATGCGCCGATCAGTCGCGTGCACTGATGAGTAAACGACTTGCCAGATCCGCGCGTCAGATTCTCTCAACCTCTCTTATCTCCATCAATTTCAAAGTTATTAACAAATGGCAAAGGAACTTTCGTCTCTAAATTTCGCAAGGGAACTAATTAGAATATAAAAATGTTGTTTTATTAAGTTTACAACATGGAAGCCACTTTATGAACTCCAAAATACAAGTACACTTTGAACGACCTTTATATAGAATGCGAATTTTTTATGTACCGAAAACCGGCGAGATTCTTACTGTTTTGATTCCCCCGTCAAAAAAGACGCATTTCAGCTCCTTCCATAGAACACACTTCTATCATTAACTTATTTCATTTTAAATTGAAACAAAAACTTCCGAGGAAATTTCTTCTCAAATTATCATAAAGAATATATTTCCATCAATTTTCGTAAAAGTTCGATATATCTCGATCGGATAATATTTTAAAACAAATTTATACTTCTGGTAGGACCTTACCAACATTCTAAGAAGAACTTTTTCGAACTATTTTTCGATAACTTCAAAATATACGGAGATATTGAGAGTTGAAGTTGAACAACTGACGCTTGGCGTCAGGCTACGCCCCTGCGCAGATTATCTGCGCGCCGATCGGTGAACTACTTGTCAGATCCACGCGTCAGATTTTCCTTAACTCTCCACATCTTCGTCAATTTCGAAGTTATGAAAAAACGGCAAAGGAACTTTCGTCTTCAAATCCCAAAAGAAACGCAATCAGAACATAAAATTGTCACTTCATCAATTTTTCAAAATTGAAGCCTTTTTATGGACTTTCATGTTTCAAGTGTTCTTCCCAAGCTTATAAAAAGGAAAAATGATGTCAAAAATTGTAAAAATTCCTTTACTTATCAAATTTCCAGCCCCATTATATCAATTATTTGCATATTCTCGAATTTCTTCGATTCTAAGCGACCGTTACGATCAAACAATCGAGCCAACTACGGACACTTTTCCGTGTTCGGGTTCGCAGTTTCCCAACCGCGCGATAAATCTTGCTTTCTCGGCTATCGCATATATTTTTTTGTCTCTTTTCGCGAAACCGTATCATTGCGGTCTGTCGCGGTTTTTCGTGCAGCCTGGAATTTCATAATTGTTGGGATTTAATTCATTGCCCCGATCGCTTCGGTGCAGATAATCCGAGAATTATTACGAAAGATCCGATTTTTCGATTTATCCGAGGGAGAACTATTCGGGTCAATTAAATTAACATCGTTAAAATTAATCAATTAAAAACAAGCTTCAAAAATGAATGTGATTAAAAACCCCACTATCTAAACATTTAGAGGTTATCAAAAATTACGAAAATGTTTTATAACCTCTAAATTTTCGAATATTAGAGTTTTTGATCACATTCATAATGAAAGCTTGTTTTCAATAAAATTAATAACTAATAACAAAATTACGAAAATGTTTGACAAATAAATACGAACGGAGGAAAACGCGAAGTGTATAAATTACGCGTCGAAAAGTTTCCGAACGTGATTTCCCGTGTTGAAACGTTCTTACGAAAAAAAATGTTTCAAGTTATTAAGAGCTTTTGAATTCAAACGGATGTGGAACGAAAACTTTGGATGGCAACTTTTTCAGCTCTTTGAAAAGTTCGTGGGGCCATGAGTAATTGATTTCGTGCCTGGGGAAATAACAGAAGTTGATTCGTTTCTTCATCTTTTTTGGTTTTTTGATGAGACCGTACTTGTTTCGAGAATCGACACAATGGAAGTTCGATTTTTTATGAAAGGGATGTTTATTTGTAGAAAGAATGTGAAACTTCTTGAGGGTCGTTTGTCCCATTTACGAAACCAAGCGAAACTTCTTTATTGTTCCAGTGACAAAAAACCCCGACAATTGTTTTTGCAACGTTTATCGTACTTTTTGTTCGCCGAAGTTTAGTGAATTTACAGAATGTCCCCGAAACTTCGATAATTGCTTTTCCCTTGTACCGAGTCCTCGTCTCGGATTTCCCGGCTCTCGTTACATCGGGATGTGCCTCTTGTGCCGGATTTTATCGAAGAAAAATTGATATGCCTTAGAACTGAGAGGGATTTAAAGAGGGGAATCATATAGTCGAGCGGATTTCATTGAGCATCTCGGAGCTTCTCGAGGAATGCGGCTTTGCATTTTCCCGTCATTTTTAACGAGCGTTCCGTGCGTAATGGGGAGATTTGTTCCGTGGAAAGATCTAAAACGCGTCTTTTTCGGCGAGAGAAGAAAAATAGGGAGTCGTTTCGAGTGTGCTTGGATTTCGAAGTTCGTAAAGTGAATTTAATGTAGGAAAATTGATAGAACGACATTTTCACGTTCTAGTTGTATTACTTGCGAAATTCCGAGACGAAAGTTCCTTTGCCGTTTTTTGATAGCTTTGGAATTGACGGAGATGTAGAGAGGTTAAGAGAATCTGACGGGTGACTCAACAGTGCGCGCGACTGATCAGCGCAGGCGCGTGGCCTGGCGCCACGCCCCTTGTCAGATCCCCGCGTCAGATTCTCGAGAATTCTCCATATCTCCGTCAATTTTGGAGTTACCAAAAAACGGCTAGAGAACTTTCGTCTTGGAATTTCGTGAGGAACACAGCTAGATTGTAAAAAACCGTTTTCTATCCCTCGAACTATAAAATAAAAGCTAAGTAAAATACAATTAACTGCATATTCTATACTATTTAAAGTGCGACATTTTCTTACATTTTCACAAGATTCGAATCGATGAAAGTCGCGCGTAATGGGGAGATTGTTCCATGGAAGGATTTGAAACGCGTCTTTTTTCGGCGGGGGAAGAAAAACAGTAAGAATATCGCCGGTTTGCGGTACATTAAAAATTCACATTTTATTCGAGGAGTCGTTCAAAGTGTTCTTGAATTTCGGAGTTCTAGAGTGGCTTCAATTTTGTGAAATTGAGAACACGACATTTAGTGTTCTAATTAGTTCCCTTGCGAAATTTAGAGACGAAAGTTCTTTGCCGTTTTTTGATGACTTTGAAATTGATGGAGATATGCAGAGATTAAGAGAATCTGACGCGCGGATCTGACAAGTAGTTGACTCATCAGTGCGCGCGACTGATCGGCGCAGGCGCGTGGCCTGGCGCCACGCCCCTTGTCAGATCTCCGCGTCAGATTCTCCCCAACTCGCCATATCTCCGTCAATTTCGAAGTTATCAAAAAACGGCAAAGGAACTTCCGTCTTGGAATATCACGAGGAATATCAGCCATGTCGTGAAAAATTGTTTTTCATCCCCAGAACTATAAAATTGAAACCAAGTAAATTACATCGAATTCTATGTTCTGTTCTATTCAGAGCGCGACTTTTTCTTGCATTTTCACAATATTCGAGCCACGTCGAATCGATGAAAATCGCATCCCGTCGTACAGTTACGCAAGAAAACAAATCTCAATCTTCCCAGTTTCTACGCGGATGCACTTATTCATGTTTTCGCATTGTACGACTCAAAGGGAGACGAAAGAAATGAGGAGATGGAAAAACGAGAAAAACACTCGGTATTCGATTCAATCTTCTGTTGGCTGGCCGAATGAAAGATAAAGAAGGGGAGAAAAATAGAGAGAGACGAGTTGTGCACACTGCATATCTACAATTATTACGTCGGCGCTCCCAGACAAAGAAAATGCGCCGTTGAAAGAGAGAATTTTGTACTTGCCTGTGTAATTACTCACGTTCTTTTTTCTACTCTTCTCCCGTGTGTGTCCAGAAACTTCCCGGGTTCATTAAAGCGAGTGTTTCGGAAATTAGAAAATGTGAAACAGCCTTTTTACATTTTGAGGTTAGGAAAAGTGTACTGGTAATGGGCCACTTTTTCGGGGTGAATACGTAATATGTGAATTTTCTTCAGGATCGAAATACATTTTGGACACAAAATTGTCCATAAAAATCGCAATTTCATCCGAAACGTGACTTGGGCGCGTTTTTCCGTTGCACACGAGGCCCCGGACAGATTAAATCGAATCTCGGGGTTCTGCTTTTTCTCGTTTTTCCATCCTCTCGTACCTCTCGTCTTCCTCTCGCGTCGGCTTAGACAAGCAAAAGCGCGCGATGCGATGGTACATTCGGAATCTCGGATCACGAGGCCACGGCGTTGCCGAGATGCACGTGAAAGTATTACATAGCTTTAGCGTTGCGAGAGAGAGGTGAGTGGCGCATCGAACGGTTTCACGATTCCTTCGCGTGATATCCCTTCGAAGCGTGAGAGAGGAGGCGAAAAGGGAGCGAGGCAGACAGGAATAGTCACGGAGAGAGAGACCGGACAGGCCGCCGCGAGCGTCGTACCGGTACGATTAATAGAGACGGCGGTCAACGCGCCAACCGGCCACCTGTGAATCTAAAAAAATCAAAAATTGCGAGATTTTTACGAAATTTCGATGGGGATGGGTTCTGTGGGAGATTTTGAGAAGAAATTTCCTGGGAAGTTTTAGTCTGGAATCGAAATTGGAAAAATTAGAGATGTTCAAAGTTGACTGGCGAGTCAAAGTGTCACCTGTTAATCCAGAAAATGACAAATTTTGAGATTTTCCGGAAATTTTTGATGGGGATTGGTTCTATGAGAGGATTCGAGAATAAAGTTCCTTGGAAGTTGTGTTCTAATCCCAAAATTGACGAATATATGGACGATTGAAGTTGGTTAGTGCGCAGCTGATGGGCGCAGGGGCGTGGCCTGTCAGACTCAAGCGTCAGTTTTCGACTTCGACTCTCAATATCTTCGTCAATTTTGAAGATATCAAAAAACGCCCGGAGAGAAATTCTATCAAAAACACTTATCCCATCTTACTCGAACCATCAAAATTTAATAAGGCTCAATTCCCAACCCATTTTCCCAAGAAAATGACCCTTATCGTAAAAAGCTCATCAAGTTCCCAATCTCCATTCTTCATGTCACCCAAATTCAAGTAAACAACCGAAAAACTGGCATTGGAAATTCAAATCAGCACGAGAAGTGAATGCAAAGCCCCGTCATGAAAACTGCAACAGCGGGAGCCCTGTTGCTTCCATTATGAAAATAGCCGTGGAGCGGGAATTAATTTAATCAAAATGCGCTAAGAGCCCGGGCCGGATGAAGCGCGATGTGTACCTTCTCGTGACGCGTCCGTACGGTTTCTTCCTGGGCTCGTATGATTAATTTCCTGCCACACGAGACCTCTTGAAATTTAAGAAAACAAGGAGAGGGGGGGGGGGGCAAGAAACGGGAGAGGGGAAAGGCGCTTATAAGGATTACTGATACTCTTACACCCTGTTTTTCCTCGCCGAAGCCCGGGCTTGTTATAATATACGAGGTTATAATATTACGGGGAAGCCGTATCGCCTTACGATGTCTGGTAATTAAACTCGAGTGTCGCATGCCAAAACTTTTTTTTTGTTCATTAAGGGAGAAAAAATGTACCCCGGAAGTACTTTTGTGCAATTTTCGGTATTTTAGAGGTTTTTGGGTGACGTGGTTATTTTATAAATGGGTGGAATCAATAACAAACGCAGTTTTGTCTTAAAAATTTTAATTGTACATATATCTTCAAAACATCGATGAAAATGGATTCTGTGTTGAAATTTGATGCAGGAGTTCCTTTGAAGTTTTGATCTAGCTCCAAAATTGACGAAGATACGATTAAAGTTCACTTACCAGCGCGCAGGTGATCTGCGCAGGCGCCACTCCCCTTGTCAGATCCACTCGTCAGATTCTGTCAACTCTCCATATCTCCGTCGGTTTCAAAGTTATCGAAAACCGACAAAGAAACTTCCGTTTCAGGATTCCGCCAGGAATCCAACCAATGCCATAGATTCGTTTCAAAACTCCAAAACGAAACTTGAATTGTCGTTTTTCGATAACTGGCGCTCTTACGACCGTCCACCCTCGACCTAATTATTTTCAAAAGACCCCCACGCCCACCTCAATCTACGATAACCTCTAATCCCATCTATATTTCTGCCTTGTCTCGTTTCAGGAAGGATCCCTGACCCATCGAAACCGGAACCGCCGAGGCGCAATCGCCCCGAGATAACGGCCGATCAATCAACCAATTCCGCGTCATGAAGTTGCCCGAGCCCGAACTCGACCAAGTTCCGCTCGAAATCGAATAGAAACTCCGCGGAACACAAAGCAACCTCCCCCTCCCCCTCAAACTCAATCTTCGAAACTCACCCCCCACCCCCACCCCTTGAAAATCCTAGCCAATGTCGCCTCGGATAAACGCCGGCGGCGGGGGCAACCCCTAAAAAAATTCGGGTTCTACATTTGAAACTCGATTTTGGCCAAAAGAAAAATGGCGTCAGTATAGGTTTTCCGACCAAAAAATCCGGGCTTTACACTCAAAACTCGATTCTGGGTACACAACGTGTAGACGGAAAAAAGCAAGATGGCGTCGAACTAGGTTCTTTCAACGTACCTTGAAAAAATTCGGAGTTTACACTTGAAACTCGATTTCGGGTCCACGATGGCGCCAGTGCTGATGGTGTTGTTGCTCGCCCTGGTAGAAGGGGCGAGAAACGGCGAGGGCGGGCCTAACGGGCCGGTTTTCAACCTTGACCAGGGTTCCCTGGAGAAGAGCCTCGCCGCCATTTTCAACAGGGTGGCGCACAGCTCGGCGACGACGAAGCGCAGCGTGCCCGCGTTCGAGGCACAGATGTCGGCGAGCACGACCTTGTCCACTGTGCCCTCGCCCCTGACCACCACCACTTTGGGCCCGACCACCACCTTGGGGGCCAGCACGCCGTCTGTGATGAAGTTTCCAGTAAGTTTCGGGGTTTTTTGTTTATAACTTTTTTGTCTTTTGTTTTGGGGGAAAATTGTAGGAAGATATTTTGTAGGGGGGAGGGTGGGTCAGAGGTTTTGTGTCTTGGGGTTTTTTGATATTTTCGTTTTTGAGGGAGTTAGGGGGAGTTTTGTGAGGGAGTCCGGATGTGGGTTTTTTGTTCGGCCAGAATTTCTATTGCGCGCTCACGCACGCTTATTTACTTGTCATGTACTAACTTTATAATGTAAATTGCATAATTCTTACTGGACAAAAATTTCCAGTTCCATGGAATTACAATTTTATATGTAATATATACGCGAAAAATTTTGAAAAACATCTCTTGCAGTAAAAAATTATCAGCACTACCATCTTCTATCAAATTCAAATCTTTTCCTACTATCGTTTCGAACCTCTGCGACAACTGAACATTTTGAAACTTCCCGCCACTGAAATTGTCACTCTAAATCGAAGCAACTTCAAGTACTTACAAGCTTGAAAATAGCAAATAGCAATCA
>JAPYZK010004427.1:0-10456 GCA_030522785.1 Platygaster equestris
TTTCCAATTCTTAATAGGGGGGGGGGGGGAGAAGTGGTTGTGGAATGTCCTCCTGCTTGACTCGGACCATATGGTAACCCTAACTTACGTTTGCAAAAATTTGTTTAGAATTTCAAATTATTCGTCATAAAACCGAGAATCATGAAGAATTTTGGAATAATTAACGAAAAATCATGCATGTTTCTGGAAATTCGTCGAATTAAAAAGTTTCGGAATATACTACAGTCGTTTTCAGATTCTTTTATATTTTTCAGAAAGTTTCAAAATATTATAGAGCAAACTTTAAAAAATTTTTCATTTCAATAATATAAATATGAAAAAAATTATGTTTTTTAAAAAAATTATAAAAAAGTTGGGAAAATTTTTGTAACTCTTTATCATCTGGACAATATCGCGAATTTTCTGAATATAACAAGAGATTAGAATTTTTCAAATTTCTAATAATAGGGATACAATACATAACAATTATATGACTGGGAAAATTTCATAAATTTTAGATGAGATTACTTAGAAAAATCGGCTAATTTCTGAAAATGTTCGATTTCCAGAATGACCGCAATAATTCAGTATTTTTATGATTTTTACCACAGTTTCAATTGAAATTTTTCATTTTTCCTCGAAATTTCGGAAATTAATAATATTTTAAGAAGTTTGGAACAGTTTTTTCATTCGAAAATGTCGAAACTTATCATCACTGTGACTTGGTTTTCGTCAGTAAGATGAGAATTTTCAATTTTTTCTAATATCTGTCTTCCCACGAAATTTTCATGAAATGGGAATCCCTGAAATTCTCGTAAGCATCGTATCGTTGCATACGAGAATTTTTGGAATTCATACAATTCATGGTCGTATGATTAAATTTGGATAAAATTCAAAATTTTAAAGAATGTTGCGTTAGCATTACAATATTGCACTGTATTGCAACCTAAAACTTTTGGGAGAATTGAAGAAATGCACATTTTGGCCGATGTCAATTATTCGGCAAATGTCGGAAAATTTCAAAATTGTGTGTGGAAAATCCTAAATTTCGAATTGAAATGATCAATTTCGAAAGTTTCGAAATGATAGAAGATTTTTGATATACCCAACAAATTTTTCGTAAGAAATTTGAAAAGTTGGCAATATTGATAAATGATGTACATTTTTTACTTAAAAAAAATTGTGTTATCCAAAAATTTGGAGCACCTTGGAAAATTTTCAACGAAATTTCCTAACATTACAAACGACTAAAAAATTGATAATTAAAAAAAAAAAATTCCACACAGTCTTGGTATTTTTACATGTCAATCAATCTATCTCAGAGTTCGCGATCTGTATCATTGAGAAGTTTGAAGGACTTTAAATAAATTTTGTGATTTTTTGAAAATTCAAAAATCTATACATACATAATTTTTTCATCTCTTACCATTCATGAATCAATATTACACTACTGACCTATTATTAGAAAAATATGATTTGTTTTATCTCATTCTTTTGAAAAATTCTCCAGTGCTGTCACTGTTTATTAGTTTTCAAATTCTTGGTAAGTTTCAAATCAATTCATATCTTGAATATTGAAAATATTGTGGCATTTTTTATGGAATCCCCGATTGATAGGAGAAAATTTGAAAATTTTCTACAATTCCGAAATTTGTTTATAAAATTTCAAATCCAATCAGAAATTCCATTTCGTATTAATCCGAAAGTTTTTCGGAATTGAACAATTTGTTTATTACAAAATGGTTAATATTCTCAGACATTTGGAAAATTTGGTTCGATAATTTTTACTTTTCGAACGTCGAAGTTTTTTAGTATTATTTCTTAACTTTGGAAAAGTTTCGATTTTGTTGTTGAATCTTATGTTTACGAAAATTTGCTTATTTTCTAAATATTTCGTTATTTAGTTTTAGAGGAGCAGTTCAAGAATTTTCCCCATTCGAAAATATTGCAAATTCTAAAATTTTTCCAAAATTGTTAAATCTCATTTGAAATTTTTCTGTGTTCCAATTTTTCAGAATTACTAATTTTGTTAATAATTATTATGATTTACAATATAGTAATAATTATATAATTATAATTATAATTGTATCAATTACGTATATTAGTTATTACTCATAATAATCACAATTCAATAATTATTAATGTAAATTATAGCATTTCAAAAGATCGACCTACCGTATTTGCAGAATGAGGATTTTCTTCATCAAAAATTGTTCTTGATGATGTACGTTGTATACAATTGTTTTTTACTTTTGGAAATTGTTATTATTTTCTGAGATTGGGAAATTTTTCCAAATTAAGAAGTTTTGATGCATCATCAATTGTTTCAAATAACTTTCATTCTTTATTTCGGAAATTTCGGAACTTCAGAAAAATTGAAACAGAAAATATCAAGAATACTCGAAATTATTTTAAATAATCTTCATCATTTTGAAATTTCCAGAAATTTTTGAAATTTTGTGTGAGGATTTTTCAAACTTATGGTCGGATATTTGTGATCCCTAAAATCCCAAATGTTCCAGAATTTCGAAAATCAACTAAAAAATTTAAAATATATTTCAAGAAGAAGTTCTTAAATTTTTCTAATTTCGAAAATTCGGGAGTTTATCACAATTAAAAAAAAAGTTAATTTTCAAATGTCTCAATGTGTTAAATATCTGTCACCGTATCGCAATTATTTTGTCAATTGATTTGTCATTATATAGTCGTCGCATTATTGAATGATCCATAAATAATTCATTTTGATGATTACAACTGGTGATTGTTCATTACTTCATCTAATATGTGACTATAATTGATTTAGTTATCACTGCATATATATAATTTATAACTTACCATCGAAATCACCGTCTCATCATAATTCCGCCATACGTATCACTTACAATAATTCAAGTCATAATAGTGAATTACCAACTAATTTTTCTTATATGTTCAAATCTATCTTGTATTTATTTTTCGATATTTTGAGTGATTCGACATTTTTTCGCTCTCTAACAACTGTCTGTATAATTTTCTAAAATAATTGCGAATATATGTCTATGCAAATTCATAATTTCCATATCAAAATTCCACCTGATCTCAATGCTTTCCCCTATCAAATATTCGTAAGGTTGACAATATTACGAAACTTTTAGAGAATTGAACACAAAAATCGTAATTGCTTAAACATTCGAAAATTGATGCATTATTAATTTTTTTCTAACATTTACCAGTCACAAATCAATTACACTACTTATCGATCAATTTTTTTTCAGTCATCGCATAATGAAATGATCAATAAATAATACATTGATGAATCAATGAGAAATTATGCATTTTATAATTTATTGAGTTACCACAATCATTACATTAATCACTTAATACTGAAAGCATCGGTTAACAATTACGCAATACATCAATTACACCATTTTTGTCAATAATAAAACAATGATCATCAATTGAGATACTTACTATTTCACTATTCACCTAAAACCGCAATATTTAAAACATTCAAATTTAAATAGCCGTTCCCACCGCCGACAGAGGGCAGCACAATACGCGCCGCGGAAAAAAATTCGGGACTCAATACTTCGGGGCCAAATGATGACTACATATCAGCGTTTCGAACTTGTAGCATAATTATGCCACGCAACAAAGACAAGCTTATGTTTTGTTTGATGCTAGAAAGAGAAGCGAAATCGATAGTTCGGGACGCTGCTACATATATCGTTTGGCCGATTTCGGCCAACCGATGTCGGGCCGACATCGGCCAACCGATATTGGGCCGATATTGATAGGAAGGTAAAATACAAAAAATCATTATGCAAGCTCCAACAAAATTTTTTATTTCTTTGAATCTTGATGAACGTTACATTTTCTTCGTTGCGTTCTCCCTCCCTCCCAATCTTTGTACTTAGACAGTACATTTCCTAGTTCCGGGACGATTTGATCGCCTGTAACGCTGAATGACGAGTTCCCATTCTCGTCTTTCGACGCAAATTTTGACAGGACAGCATCTGTAATAGACAAAATGTGTGACAAAAAATTCCCGATTTGCTGAACAGTGTCTGCATTGTCACTTAAAACATCGCTGTTATCGTTTTCATTGTCTGGTAATGGACTGTCATTTTCTTCTGCCTCGATATTATGTTCCTCCCTGACGGAACTGAGGCGACCGAACCGGTTGGGTAATGGACGGGTAATAGTCGGGTCGCAGTCGCCTTGCATTTTCCGTACTCTATTTTCAATTAAGATGAAATTTTTTGCTTTAGGCTTGTTGGAGAAGTGCTATCCACTCACGTAGATTATGAAATTCGTGCCTGTTGTTGTTTAACTATAATTAATTAGTGAAAATGCGTAGGTTGTCATAATTTCTCGCGGTTTATGTGGGAGAGTACAACCGTTATAACTCATGAAAAATTTAAAAATGCTAATTATGTTACGGAACTAATACTTTTCCTTATAAAATTTAACACTAAAAGGCAATTATTTATTAATAAATTTTTCCTTATGTCAGTTTTTACCGACAATGTGGATTGATCAAGTAGGTCACCACCGTAAACTTCTGCCTGACCTAACGTAATAGCCCGCGAAATTTAAAAAACCGATTTGCACGAATTGAATCCCTTGAATCAGAATTTCGTTATTTGTGTGATATAAAAACTAATAATTAACCTACATTTATCTGAAAATTTTAATATAATTTCTTCTTGCGATGATTAACCATATTGTCACTATTTCTACAATTTTCTTCCTTTATTTCGATTGTATTTATGAATAAAAATTCGTATTTTATGTATATTTGTCATTTATTTTCATTATACAGTCTGTTTCAAATTTTTATATTGATCATATAAATAGTTATAGCTACTAGTGAAGTGGCAAAAATTGATACAAGACATGTGATTTTGCAATTAATGTATTTATTTCAAGGCATTTCGCAGACATACATCCAAGTTTAGCTAAACGATTTTACCGACACATATTGATGACAGTAGATAGCATGCAGCCGATTTACAACATTGAAAATAATGTTTTATGACCTGATGTTATTATATAACTTGTTTTTTTCAATCAGTTCAACAAAGGAATACCTAGAAATTAAAATTCATGGAAAATTTCATCGCGAAACGAATTATATCACTATATTTTCACAAGGCGACCACAAGGCGACCGGGACCCGACCGTTCGGTCAGATTTTGGTCGGGTTCCGGTCGCCTCCATTTCGTCAGGGCTCACGTCCTGGTGCTTGGTAATTTCCTACATCAGGGTTTTTTTCATTTTCTGAATATGACAAGATTTACTCACAATTAAAATAATCAACACGCTCAATAAAATAGGCACCATAACAATTTTTAAAAAAATACACCATAACTCTACAGATATTAAAATGCGTATATGAAATCATGATTTACCTGCTCTAAATTGTACGCCGTTTGCTTCCTCGATGAACCTCTGTAGCAAAAACGTTCTTTCTCGGTTGAGTCCCCGATGCGTTCGGACACGTTCTCGGGTATGTTCCCGCACGCGATTCATTTTTGGCGTACTTTGTTATTTAATTTAACTTCGAATTTTATATTATATATCCGCGTACAAATTTTGTTATGACAATCTAGAAGAATATCTAGAAATTGCATGGCCGATCTCGGGCCGATATCGTTTTTATAGACTTCGGCTGGCCGATATCGGCCCGAGCTCGGGCCAGTATCGTATTTTTATAATTCGGGTGGCCGAACTCGGCTGGAGCTCGGGCCGATATTGTAACTTCTCAATTCGGGTGGCCGAACTCGACTCGAGCTCGGGCCGATATCGTTTTTATAGAATCCGGCTGGCCGATGTCGGTCCGAGCTCGGGCCGATATCGTATTTTCATAATTTAGGTGGCCGATCTCGGCCCGATATCGTTTGTCCAGAATTCGGGTGACCGATATCGGCCCGAGTTCGGGCCGATATCGACGTGCATTTGGCCGATCCATTTTTTCGACCGGGTTATAGCAATTTATAGGGACTTGTAGGGACTCTAGTCTTAGCCAGGCGAAATTATCTGTCAGTTGTTGTCGTTGCTGATTGTTGTCAATCATTGTCAGTGTTGGTCCAAATTGGTGCAAATAACGGTATATTTGGGTATATTTAGTTCAAGAATAAACAAAAAAATATCTACAATGTTGCAGAAAATCGTTCGCGTCGTCCCCCCTCGGGCCACATATTTCGGTGAGGATCAATTAGTTTTTCAGATCGTGTGATTTTACTTTTCTCAATCGTGTTGGGCGTACTCGCACGAGGTTAATATTTCATTATTCCGTATTATTTTATGCCTCGATTCATGTTTCCTGACATTGTTTTTTTCCCTTGCCAAACTTTGTGACGTTTTTTCTGTTGGTTTCGTGTTTGTTGATGTTATTATTGGGTTCCAAAATGACAATTCAAGTCTTGAGGGGAATTTGCGGTCCTAAAAAGTTGTTCACAGACAACTTGTTGTTCATGTTGAATATGGTTTATAACTCAACAATTTATTATTTTTTGTGTATTTACAACCATTTTTAGGGGTTTTCTCGTTACGCCCTTTTTACTTCGTTCTCCCTTTTCGCCTTTCCCTACATTCGCACTACAACCCACGAAAATCGAAAGAAATATGAATTAAAAAAAAAATGTTTTTTTTTTTGAATTCGAAACATTTTTTAAATAGATTCCAAAATGTCATGAATCGATATATATATTAATTTTCCGATCAACTTCAAGTATTCATGATTCCAGAAAGCGAATAAAAAAATTCAATTCCGAAAATCAAAATACCTGTAAAAATTACAAAATATTCTTATTCTCAAAATTCGATTCATTCATTTTTAACTAAGAAATGAGATTAAAAAAAAATTCATAAATTTTGGAATAATGTTGATTCCAAATCTAGAAAAAAAATTTTTTTTTTTCTAAAATTGTAATCCATCAATTTCGGAATAAAAAAAATGTGTTTTATGAGAAATGATCATTATTCGATAGTTTTGTAAAGGTTGGAACGAATTAAAATTTAATAAAATACAGCTCCAAAATTCTACATCACACTATACACACAAACATCAAAAGAAATACTAATTTTCCGAAAATGAATATTTAGTTTTTGGGATTACAAAATATTTTTCAATGAATTCCAAAATTTTGTAAATTAAAAGATGATAATATATGAATTATCTTATCAACTTTGTATATTCAAGATTCCAGAAAGCAAATAAAAAAAGAAATTATATAAATTGAATTATCTGTGAAAATTGCAAAATATTACAATTTTCAAAATTTGACACAGTAATTTCATTTTCCGAAGGAAGATTGAAAAAAATTCATGAATGTCGGAGTTTTGATTCTTAATTTAGAAACAAATTTTTCTCTATTTGAAAATTGTTCTCTATTAATTTTGAAATACAAAAAATGTGTTTTCTGTCAGGAATAATAATTACTCATGACTTTGAAATATTTGAACGAATTAAAATTCAATAAAATACGGCTTTAAAATTCTACATCGTACTACAACGCACGAAAATCGAAATACACACGAATTGAAAAAAAAAAAAATACATTTTTGTTTCTTTAATCCAGAAAATTTTCTAAATTGATTCCAAAATATCATGAATCAGAAAATATATAAATTTTCTGATCGAGTTCTAATATTTATGATTTTAGAAAGCGAATACAAAAATTCAATTTTGAAAATCGAAATATCTGTGAAAACTGCAAAATATTTCAGTTTTCAAATTCAATGTCGTAATTTCAATTTATTAAATATAGTAACATAACATTCATGAAGGTCCAAATTTTAATTTCAAAGTCTTGATTGAAAAATGGTGATTTATCAATTTTTGAATGGAAAAAATTTGTTTTCCATGAGAAATGATAGTTATTTAAGCCTTCGAAATGTTCGAAAGAATTGCAATCCGAAAAAATAAAGCTTTGAAATTCTACATCGCATTACAATATACGGAAGTAAGAATTACGAATTAAAAAAAAGGTTTTATGTTTTTGGAATTCGAAAAATTTTTTCAATCAATGTTGCAATTCCATAAATCGAAACATATATAGATTTTCTAATCAACTGTGAATATTCATGATTTTAGTAAGCGAAAAAATGCAATTTCTAAAATCGAAATACCCGTGGGAATTTCAGAATACCCTAATTTTCAAAATTAGATTTAGAAATTGCAATTTCCAAAGTAATATTAGAATAAATTCATGAATGTTCGAATTTTAATTTCGAATTGAAAAACAAATTTTTCTTGGTATAAAAATTGTGCTCTATCAATTTTGGAATGAAACATATTCGTATTGTATGAGGTATAATAATTGTTCAATACTTTTCGGAAATTTAAATGAATTTTAATTTAATGAAATACAGCTTTGATGAGAAAATTTTTCTTCTATGTGAGTAATCTCAGAACTAAAGTGAAAAACAACATTTATCAGAATATTTTTATTTATAACAGAATAAATTCATTTTCTCAGTATTCAAATTTATGAATCCAAATCAGAAAATTTCGAACTTTCAGAAAAACAAAACTAGATTTCAAAATATTTGTTTTCTTGTGATTCTTGGAATCAAATTTTGAATTCGATTCTTTATACCTTACATGAAATCACGAACTTGAAACGTTAAAAAAATGATGTGAATTCGAGACCGACTATAAATTTATCCTTTTAGGTTTTTATATATACTTTGATTCATGTGATATGCAATAATTTACGGAATTTGTTTAAGCTTGAAAAAAATTACCACTTTTTCAATCATTTCTACACATAAATTGTTTTTAGAGATTGACAAAAATAAGGATATAAAAAATCATGATTTTGAGTTGAAAAAACGATAAAAATTGAAATTGTTACAATCTGCATATTTTTTATTGATCTCCAAAAAATAAGTTACATTTTGAAAAATAGATAATTATTAACCAATAGACTTTTTTTAATTGGAAAAAAAAACTTTCAATGGAACTTGACGGATTTTGAATGTTTTCGTCTAAATTTGCAAGGTAATTTTGAAAAAAGGTATAAATCAGTTATAAAACTATTCAGTTATCAGTTTTCTAATCACACAAACTAGTAATTTATTTTTTTACTGAAATAAGTAATTTTTTAAATTGATAAGATCCCTCCCCCCCTCCCCCCCAGACATACATTGCAAATGTAAAGGTCGGCCGTCGCTTGTTGGTTAATATTCAAAAGACATAATATTTTCCCATTGAAAAAAAGTGATAGGGGAAATTTTCTAACCGCTTTTGAAAATAGGAAAATTGGAAAAATGTTGAGAGAAAAAGAGATACCAATTTCGAAGAAATTCGCGATTTTTTGATCAACACTGAGTGCTCTATCAGGGACTCGCGATATTTATTGATGGTTTGATGATGAAAAATTGATTATTCCGAGGGAAAAATGATAACGCGGTATCCGATAAGGATAGCTTGAGATTTCTCGGAACTCGACATTTGGGTTTACAGTCAAACTAAACTAAAAATTTAGAGAAAAGGCCAAATCACGTCAAAAATTATAATAATGGGGAACGATCAACACTGTCACTAACACTAGACTTACCTCAATTAAATTCTGAAGTTCTGCGATGACTGATCACTAGAGTGTTGAATTTCAAGGGCGCGGTCGCGGAAAGGAGCAATCGAAAGAACGCGCACAAATTTGGATAATAAAATGTTAAGTTTATTTTAGATAAAAAAACGATAAGTTCAACAATACATGAATTCGAGTAAAAATAAGTTTTGCGACCAATACGATAATTTTTGAGTAACATTAAATTCGAAATCCACGATTGGACATAAAACAATCAAAAGTATAGTTTAAAAATCGATAAAATAAGTACGCGTCAAAAATACTAGTAAATAATACTGCGACGAAAATACGTATCGTAACGTATTACAAAATAAGAAAATACAGGTGGATCTCGCTAGAGCTCTTGTCTGGGGAGTCTTAAGTAAACATAACGCTTTAGCGAGAGAGCGATAAGACAGGTAGAATCACCATCAGGTAGAAACCTCGAGGGACCCAAACCCAAATATGACAAAGCAATAATGACCTTCCAGGTTTCCGGAATTCGCTCCCTGCTGTGAAACTTGGAGCCTCATCGCTGCTGAAATCTTCACGGTAAGTTAGAGCGCGCTTCAACGAATTACGCTCTAGCGATTTACACCTGTAATATAACCCGACGCGAGATAAAAAATACAACTACTCGCGACAAAATCAAAAATAATAGTACTGGTACAAAATTTGATATAATACCGATCGGAGCGCCCGAAAAGCGCTGCCTCTTAAAGCGACTAGGAACTCGAGAGAAGAATTCTGTATACCCACATTTAGTAATAACATAATAAAAATAAAACCGATTTTTTAAATCCAAAATCCATTTGGAATTCGGTTAATCATACATAATTGTAGGAATCCTGATGAACATATCTACGAAATTCGAAAAAAAAATTTTTTTCACATTATTCATGATCGTAAATAGTAATAAC
>JAPYZK010004428.1:0-11380 GCA_030522785.1 Platygaster equestris
AAATTGAAAATAAACATCCAAATTGACGTCGATTTGATGGACAAGAAAGTTGACTGTCGCATTTCTGATGCAAAGATTGCAAGTGCAAATCCCGCTGCCCCCAAAAAATTTTTAAATTTCTTTCGAAACGAAATTTGACCTAGAGTCTCATAAACTAATGAAAAATGGTAAATACATCAGCAAAATTATCTAGAAAAGGTTAGAAAATTTTTTGCATATTTTTGAAAATGTTGAAAAAAAAAATGTGTATCAAAAAATTTTTTTTCATAAAACTTATAAAACCAGTTCATAAAAAATGCAAATTTTATAAAACTATTACAAAACCGACCTTTTAGAAATGTTTACACAAATTTTTCATAAGATTTTTATAAAAACTAGAATCACTAGTGATGACTACTTCGGTAGTGAAATAAATAATTCATTACTATGTATTTGAAATAGTAAAATATTTTCTTATTTGATCTGAGAGAAAAGAATTTGCAAAATCCTCGTAGCTTTCACCAAAGTTCAGGAATATTGTAAGGGATGATAAAAAAATATCGCGAATCAAAAATTTCCCGAATATTTCCTAGAGAGAAGAAACATCTCAAAATTTCGTAATGAAATCTTAAAGTGACGTTTCCAATCGGACCTCGGAAGCAGGAATTATCGAGCGGCTCAATGAATACGCCAGCGGGATGGATAAACTTTGAAGCGACTGTCCCTGGGGCTGATGCATAATTCAGGAATCGTCGCGGACGAGGATATTGCCAATTTGACGTCAATGAAAATACGATCGGACTCCCCGTACGTGTTTATATCGTCTTATCATCGAACGTGTCATATTTTAAAACACTAAAAGTGTTTGCCGTCGTGGATTTAGCATTTTCTAGGGTTGTCATCGATCATCGCGAGCACTCATATTTATAGAGTTATTCTTAGTTAAGTCCCTAGGAAAATTCATACCAGTTTTGGAAAATGAATATAATTTCCATTAAACCTCCTTCTACAGGAAAACAATTTATTCTCGTCCACCCTCACCACCACCATCTTTTTTTTCCTTTTTGACTTTTTTTCGAAATTTCGGAATCTTTCGCGAACTCTGGATTCTTCGGACACGGTCCCGGGGCCAGTTTTTCCGGGGCAGAAAAAGTTTTCATTGAACTTTTCCCACAAGGTTCTTTCATTGGCGGACATTTCAAACCTTCTATTTTTTCCGTGATTTTCACGCAAGGTTCCTTCATTGGTGGACATTTCAAACCCCCTGCCATTTTCTCTATTTTCCCCTCACTTCCTCCTGATTTTTCATTTTTCGAAAAGAAACCCGCGAAAGAAAAACCTTTTTTCACCTCGCAATCTTTGCTCGGTCCACTGAAATTGTCCATTCTCGCGTTCACCAATTTCGTCATCTCTTTCATTTTGTCCTCCGAATTTTCCGATTTTCCGATTTTCTCAGTTTGCGGATTTGGACGCCCACATTCGGCTTTTTCGGTGACTGTAACTTTCACCGAACATTCTTTGGCCAGTTCCTGAATTTTTCGACATATTTCCTCTCGTGAGAGTTGTTTTCCTGAGTTTTCCGGGTAAGTTTTCGGTGCTTCCGGTTTTTCTATGGGAAATTCCTCGCTAGATTGACAATTTTCCGGTTGCTTCCGATGTTTTTCGGGGTAGGAATCGATCTTTGGAGCTTTTTCTAGACACGGATTTTGGGTGCTGCAGTCGAGCTTCATGAAATTCGGGGCGGATTTTTCGCAGGACATCAATTTTGGGAGGCAAGGTTTTTGGTGTTCTGCTTTTTCTGGGAGGCAGGATTTTATGGGGGGGCAGTCGGGTTTTGGGTCTTTTTGCGCTGGTTTTTTGTCCACGATCGAATTTTTTGGATCGAATTTTGCTGGGAGTTTCTCTGTCTTGGCAGATTTTGTGGGAAGTGAGATTTGGACGCCGGATTTTTCTGGAGGCGGATTTTTGGAATTCGATCTTGTGGCCATTTCTCGTTTTGGTTGAGAGAAAATCGAAGAAATTCTTGGAGGTTTTCTGGATCGTGGAAGGATGTTTTCGGACTTGGAAAATTTGAGTGATTCCGGTAGTGGTGGAGGTTTTGAAGGCGGTGGAATTTGTTGGAATCTTGGGAATTCTGGAGATTTTGGGAGGGGTGGAAGAATTGTGATTGTGGGGGGTTTTTGGTGTCCATGGGAATTTTCGTTTTTCTGGGACTTTGGGATCTTGAGGTGCGTGGAAAAATTGCGGATTTGTTTAACGAAGACGAGTCCGAAATTCGGGGAAGGGGAGAAGACAAAGTGGGTAGTTTTTGCGAAAACCTGGGGTAGGGGAGAAAAATATGTTTGTTAATAATATTTATTGGATTATTGAGTTTAATGGAAGGGCTGTTATCTCGTTTTTGTTGAAAATTCGATGGTTAAATGGCTGATAGAATATATTTTGTTTGTTAATTGCACATTTGATTGCTTTTACAGACATTTTAGAAAACTTTTTTTAATGTTTACGAAAAGTTTCGAAATCGATAGAAAAGATTCGAAATTTCGGAACACTCGTGAGTTTGACGAAATGAAAATTGGAGTTTTTGAATTTGAAAATATATGCTTTTGAAATTATTGACAAATTTTGAACATTCGTTGAGAGTTTTAATTGGTTTCTTAATAATTAATGGAACGATGAAAGAAGAGGTATTTACGAATATTTTTAGAATATTCTGAAGATACAGAAATGTGTACTGGATTTTTCGCAACTGACGAAATCATCAATTTATTACAAATCGGAAAATTTGTTGGATTATTAACGAAATTTTATACAAGTATTGAAAATTTTAGTGTACTTCTATAACTGATTAATGAATTTATAAATTCACCACTGATTATGTATTTGAATTTTGTAATGTTTCGGAGGAAATTTTCGAACACTTTAGATAAATTCAATGTTTTATACTAGCTTTACTGAATGCCGAACAATTTTTGCACACTTTCCGAAATTTTCTTGAAATTTGAATCCAAAAGGATAATCATTGACGGAATTTCTACTTCAAAATTCTTTCTTAGTTCCCAAAAATGGTGAAGAATTTCCGAAAATCTTAATTTATTTCTAAAAATTGTCTGGTTATTGAATTTTCAGAAATTTTGTGAAACCATGACCTATAAAAATGTGCGAACATTACGACCAAATCTATTTCAGCATCGCTGAAAATGTTCTGAAGATACGAAAAATTTTCCTATAAGAAGTGAGATTTTTTACAGTCGTAAATTGAAATGAAATGAAAAAGTTTTTCGAAAATCGTGAATTCAACAGAAATGAAAAATATACAAGAAATCATTCAATCTTTTCAAAAATCGAGTTTTACTTCAGAAATGGTCTCCAACGTGTTAGGAATTTCCATAGGTTTTCCCGAAGAAATTTTGAATTTCTGAAAAAATATTGTAAAAGTACAGAAATGCTAAAATCGTCAAATCCTCGGAAAATTATAGGCAATCTCCATTAATTATTGATAAATCATAGTAACTATAAACTCGAGTAATTTTACAAATTTTTTGATAATGTCAAAAAATTTTTATTTTATCACAAATTTTTTGCTCATAAATAATTTTTAATTTGTTTCCGTATATTAATATTCAATATGATCTTGAAAAAAAGGACATATTTTTTTATGTCCACATATTTTTTTTCTGAAATTGCAAAAAGGTGGGGGGGAGGCGATCGCACCTCGCCCCCCCCCCCCTCCCTTCATTTCGTGCCTGTTTGGAGACAATCACTCACACATTGATCATTTTCAGTACCTAAAACACAGTATATTGCTTTTTTATACTACTAGGAGCATAATATAATATTATACTAAAAAAAAAAAAAACGAGAAAACAGCCCCTCGTCCACGACCCTTCTGAATCTTACTAGCACTCTCGGCGCTCCTTGCACGGAATTTTAGGCGGACAGTCGACGCAAAATTTCTTGCGCTGAGGCTTGGGCTTTGCCGGGTAGCCCGGGGGTGGAAGTGGCTTGCACGGCCCTTCCGGGGGGTGGCAGGGCCCGGGCTTGGGCCTGCACGGGGGCTCACCGCCGCACTCAGGCTCCCCCGCCCGCACAACTTTGTCCTTTTGCGACAATTTCTTGCATTTTCAACGGTATCAAGTAAAAAATTTTTCATATTTGTATGCAATTGTATATAAATATACATATATACGAATATTTACCATTTTGGACGAATTGTATCGAAAAATAAAAAAAACAAAAAAATAAAATAAAATTCCGTATTCCGAAATATTGACTGTTTCGAACAGTTCGTGGAATTTTGAGAATAGTTTGAAAATGTTGAATTTTGGAGTTTTTTGGGGGGTATGCGAAAAATTTTTCACTCGCTCCGATTATTAGCCAAACCCGCCGTTGCTTCACCTCCCGACCGATCTCGTTTTTCTTCGCCGCAACACACACAACCTTTTTGCGTCAGAAAACTACACTTTATTACTTATTTACAAAAAAAGAAAAATGTCTGTCAATTTTCGGAATGTTCTTCGGGCGAATCGCGGCTTTTAATGTAATCTTTGGTGTCGTTCCTTTGGAGCTGGCCAATGTCCATGCCGATTTCTTCTTCGAATTCTTCGCCCATTGGGAAATAATCGTCGTTTCGGTCGCGGTCGCCGGGACCGAAAATGTATTTTTCGGGCTCGATTTTGGAGTTTAGGTTCATCTGAGACGAAATGGGCCAGTCAATAAAAATTGTGAGGGCATTTTATGAATTTTATCGTGTTTTCAGTTTTATTTCGGGAGTTATGAATTATGAGGATTGTTCAAAATTATTTTGAAACTTCGTAAAGTTTGCATTTTTCGGAAAATTATGTATGAGTCCCCAAATTTCGGAAGTTGAATTTTGAACTGAAATTTGTTTTGAATGGAGGCTTTGGGATTTTTTTTATAATCGCGATTTTAAGAATTACTGACACTAGTGAAAACTTTGCTGAAGTAATAATGGTTTAAATTATTATTGGTTTTGTTGTTTGAAATTTGATGAGTATTTTGTTTTCTTTTTAACAATATTAGTTAATTATTGACTGGCCCAAAAAACTCGACGTTTTCGAGACCGAGATTTGCGAGAATGAGACAGAAGGGAGGTGGAACTACGGCGAAAATTTTTTTTTAAAACTTACTCCCGGACTGAAACTCTTGGAAAATCCAGCGAAATTTCTAGTTTTGGCCAAACCAAGCTGAAAAAGTCAATTTTTGAATATCAAATTGATTGATAATTTTGAATTCTGTTAATTTGGACTGAAAAAATGATTAATTCAATAATCATTAGATACCAACGATTAATTTTGAATGAATAAAAAAATACCGTAAATCGTAAATTTGAAAATTTAGGGGCTCAGAATTTGAAATTCGAAAATTAACACTTTCGGAAATGGACATTAAAATATTATGTACAGTAAGAATCTGAATTTCGAAATATTTCTTAAACTCTTGAAAAATCCAGCGAAATTTCTAGTTTTGGCCAAACTAAGCGGAAAAAGTACATTATTGAATATCGAATTGATTAATAATTTTGAATTCTGTTAATTTGGACTGAAAAAATTATTTATTTAATAATTACTAAATACTAACGATTAATTTTGAATAGAAAAAATTCCGTGAATCGTAAATTCGAAAAATTAGGGGCTCAGAATTTTAAATTCGAAAATTAACACTTTCGAAAATTGAACATTAAAAAATTATGAACGATGAAAATCTGAATTCCGAAATATTTCTGAAACTCTTGGAAAATCCAGCGAAATTTCTAGTTTTGGCCAAGCCAAGCTGAAAAAGTCAATTATTGAATATCAAATTGATTGATAATTTCAAATTCTGTTAATTTAGACTAAAAAATTTATCCATTTAATAATTCTTAGATACTAACGATTAATTTTGAATAAAAAAAATTCCGTAAATCATAAATTTGAAAATATAGGACATTAGAACTTTAAATTCGAAAATTAACACTTTCGAAAATGAACATTAAAAAATTATGAACAGTAAGAATCTGAATTTCGAAATATTTGAATGAGTGAATTAGAATATGACACGGCTTTTAGGTCAAAATCTGGAAAAAAACAGCTTCAAAATTAAAATTTCCAAATTTGAGATTTCGAAAAACGGAAAATTTAGTATTCAAAATGTACGTTCTCGAAAATTCCAAATTTTCCGATTTTTGAGATTCGAATATTCGAAACATGATAAAATAAGAATAACATAATGATATCATATCTACAATATTCAATTTTTTTATTCATAATTTTATGAATTTTTAATTTGATTCATAATTTTATATATTTTATTTATAATAATTGCAGAGAATATTCATCATATAAATATAAATAAAACAAAAGATGATAAATGATAAATTACAAATCAAACTGAAATTTTCATACTGAAAAAAAAAGGAATATTTCCGATGTACAAATATGAATAAACTATCAAGTGCAGGATGTGAACTAGAAAATCCTGCAAAAATTCTGACATTGCGGTTTCGGAAACCGATCCAACGATCGCAATCAAGTCTCAATTTATACGACGTTCGTTGTTCCTGATAAGCCAGCTGAGCATCGATAAGTGTGAGAATATTTCGCGACCGCAAAAGCTCCATTTTGTAGATGCAATTGACACCTCATAATTTATCAGCGTTCTTTGCGCCAATGAATATTTAACATGGTTCACGCCTCGCGCGACATTCGACACCGTCAGAATCGTGACGGACGAAGATGAATTTTGACACTCGCTCTTTAACAAAGAAATAAAAGAGAAAAAAAAAAAAAAACAAAAAAAAACGCGAAACGAGTTTTTGGGAGTTTAGAAATGAGACGCTTTTTCAGGTTCTCGATCTTTTTCAATTAGTAAAATTCGGGAAGAGAAAAATTAAATGAAATAATTAAGAAATTACGTAAGAATTTGACAACTGTAAAATGTAAAAATTGACTGTATATTCAAATTCATGCTTTTTTTATTTACTTGGATAAAATATTTTGATACTCCAATTTTCAGGAATCTGAAGTCTGGGAAATTCGGAATTTGATACAAATTTAGACCGATGGAAATTTTTTGAAATTCTCACAAATTTCGGGAATTTTGAACATTTATCGAAATTTTCTTCGACTGTTCGAAAATTTTCAGTTTCCTAGATTTTGGAGAATTCAAAATTTACCAAACTCTCGAATTAATCGTACTGACACATTTTTTGAATCGAAATTTGATGAAAATATTTCACGAAATTCAAAATTTTACGAAATAACTCACTTGTCCAATTTTAACTCCATTTCTTTGCTCGTTTATGAAACTTTCGATTTTGTTCGCCGGAAGTAAATCGAGCACACCGTCTGATTTCGTGTTTTGGCGTGTAATTTGGGGTGAAGCATTTTTTATGGCCTAAAATGTCACGAAATTACACTTCTCCATGAGAAAAAAAAAATTATACCGAATTTTTCAAAGTAAGGTTTTGTACTTTGACGTTTAAACTGCAAATTTGGTAATTCCGCCGGCCCACGTTTCTGATGACAGTTTTGGCTGTGTTGGACAGCATTTTGTGTTGTCACGTAAAATTGTAGACTTGTCAATTTTTTGATGATTCCGAATTTTGTTCAATTTTGACGGACGTCGAAATTTATGACAGCTTTTGCTGTTCAGCTATTTGAATTATTGATCTTCATTTTTTTTTTCTTTCGGTGTGTGGGGTTTTTGAAAAATACGATGTTTTTAATTTTTATAAAATCTGTTTTCGAGTTTCGTATATTTTTTGATATACGTATGTTTGGTAAAGTTGATTCTGAGAGAAATGATGAATTTTAGACACAATTTTGATAATTTGAAATTTTGTTGTGCATGAAAAGGGGTGAAAAAAATTATCATCGTTCTGATTTCGATGTAGTTCAACTTTTAAAGTAGTTTGAACATTTTTTTTTCGACTGCTCAAACTTTATCGAGTTAAAGACAAATGTAGAATTTAGAATGATTCGAGAAATTTGGGAATTTTTTGTCATTTTCAGTATTTTAGAAACAGGTTCAGTTTTTGGAAGTTCCTGGATTTTTTCGATATATTTTCATTAGTTTTGAACTATTTGCCAAATTTTAGACGTATCAGAAAATGTAAGAAATATGAATAAAACATAAATAATTTTTTTTCTTTATGATTTGTAACAATGAATTTAAATCATTTTCATTCAGAATCATTCATATTGAAAGTACGAACAATTTTATCAATAAATTGAAGTTTTAATTTCCAACTTTGGAAGAATTTTCGAGTCGTTGCAAAATTTTGCTGAAATTTTTATAGCAGTTCAAAAAATTTGTTTTTCAACATTTAAATGACACCTACACAAGGAAATGGAAAATTTATCGAGGAATTTCTACAAAGTTCATGCAGGATAATGCTAGTCCTTACCGCTCGATTCGCTGGTGAACTCCAGCAGTCGATATAAACTTATCAGCTCCGGGTGATTCGGAAAATTGTTAAAAAAATGGTTAAAAATAGATTTCTAAATATATACTTCGTGGGCATTATTGACACAATTTTCCAAAAAAGATGATAATCAGTTGAAAATTCAATGAAATTTTCGGAATAAATATTGATTGCTCAAGGAAAATTCATTAATGCTGTCAAATTCCTAATAGCTGATATGAAGGGTTTTTTTAGGATTTTAGAAAATGACTTTAATTTTTATAAGTATTTTCGAAAGAAAGTCGAAAAGTTGCAGATGAATTCGGAGATTTTTCAAGTGTTTTTGGTACTTGACACTACTTTTTAGTACTTTTTCGAGAATTTCGAGAATTTTTCAATATACGAATATTTGATTGAATATTTATTGTCGATTTCAGTGGATTTTATTATTTTTCATTATTGTAGAGTTTTTACCTTCAGTTTTGAAATTTTTGGAAACTTGCGAAAATTCCGAAAATATTCTTTATTTTCCGCAGCATTTGTAATATTTTTACATTAATTGCGAAATCACCATGAATGATCGAAGATTTTCTGGATGAGTTTAAAAACGACTCCATTTTTATGATGACTTCTATTTTGTAATTTTATTTTTCCTTTTTTCACGAATTTCCAGAACGTTCAGAAAATTTCAAAAATGTATGAATATTTCGAACTCCATAAAATTATTTCCTATATTTTTCATCATTCATCAGATTTTCAAATAATTTTGAAAATTATTCGAAATTTTTGGGTAATCACTAATTCGAAATTTCAAGTTTCCCACTGAGTGAACTCGAAGTATTTCAATGGACTCAAAAATTAGTAACATATTACGTCAGTAATTGAAATCATTGTACTTAAAATAAATCGAAAAGTTGACAAATTTCAATACATACGAAATCGACAAAGAAATCGAAAGTCATTACCCCATCAACAAAATATAAAAATTGTTGTTCAAATATGAACGCCAATAATATTAACGACTGAAAAGAAAAAAAAAACATGTTCTTAGTGTCATGATTTATTAATTAATCACGTACAGAATAATTCAATGTCAAAGAGCATTCAATATCCTTCATCTGACCAATTTATGTTGTAATCCGGGTACTTTCGTTTGAGAATTTCCACGGTAACTTCGTGATCCGCTTTCCCAAAGCCCTAAAATACACCATTTTCCGTCAAAAAATAAACTTTTCCACTAATTTTGGAATATCTTCGTGCATTTGCAAAATTTTCGTTATGTTACTTTCAAAATCGTTCCCAAAAAAAAAATTGGTTTTTTAAAAAATCGTTTCGAAATTCTTCAATGGTTATCGAAATTCCAGGATTTCCCCTAGTGATAGTAGTTTTTATAAAAACAGGCAACATTTTTATAAAATCAGTGAATTATTCATAAAAATTCGTTTTTTTATAAGGTCAATTTTATAAAAGTTTTATGAAATTTTCGATTTTTGTAAAGTGGTTTTATGAAAACTTCATAAAAAAAATTTGTTGCGTAAAATTTGTCAAAATTTTCGTACAGTTTATCTATTTTTTTATAGAAACAATTGAAAGCCGAAAGCCTCTAAATTTTCTTATAAAACTTTCATTTTTATAAAAATTTATCAAATTGTATAACAAATTTCATTTTTATGAAAAAAACTTTCCTTATGTAAGGAATTTCTCTTCTAGTAATATTTAATACGTTTTTATTACACAAGGGAATAGAAAATCATGTTCTTAACGTTTTTTAGCAACTATAAAACGCGAAAACACACGATTTTATAGGATTCGAAAATTCTGTAACTCAAATTGAAAATAAGCATCCAAATCAACATAGATTTGATGGACAAGAAAGTTGACTATCGAATTTCTGATGCAAAGGTCGCAAGTTCAAATCCCGCTGCCTCCAAAAAATTTCCAAATTTCTTTCGAAACGAAATTTGAGCTAGAGCCTGATAAACTGATGAAAAATGGTATATACATCAGCAAAATGATCCAAAAAAGGTTAGAAAAATTTTTGCATATTTTTAAAAATGTTAAAAAATTTTTTATAACAGATCTTATAAAAAATATTATAACAATTTTCTATAAGGTTTTTATAAAAACTAGAATCACCAGGGTCAAATTTGCAAATTTTGCAAATTTATGAATCATGAAAATGATGACTCGAAGCCAAAAAATTTTCAGTTTCTAAACATGATTCTCATTTTTTTTTTTTTTTGGCTCTGCGTCATTTTGATAAACATTGATACAAAATCCTAGAAAACCCATTCGACATTTTAAAAATGGCAGATCAGTTTCCTTGTTTTTTTCAGAATGAAAAATCGCAATCTCTGACGATTGTGACATCGGCGTTCTAAATTAAGTGCGCGTTTGAAACGGTTATTTCGGCTTCGACGCGTCGTGACAAACTTGGTATTTTCGCCCTGAGCGTTTCGCGATTAATTTTGCCGCCGAGGAAAATGTATCAAGCTGTTAATACATTTTAAGTGCGTTTCCGGCGATGGGTTGTTTATATCAAAGAAATGAAGGAAATGAAATACATTTGAATATCAAGTCACGAAAATAATAATCGTATTACAGTATCGTTGTATTATAATAATTTTATGGAATTATTTAATGTAATTTTGAAGTGCCAAAGAATTATAAACTTGGAATTTCGGAAATTTTAGAAGTTTGGACATTTTGGAATTACGAGAATTTTGAACAATTTCGAAGTTTCGAAAGAATTTGAAGTTCAAAAGTTGTCAAGTTCGGTAATTTTGGAAGTTTTATGAATTCGAATGGTTTCGAAGTTTCGTACCTTGAAAGTTTTGAAACTTTTGAAATTTTGAAAGTCCTAGAATTTTGATGTTTCAATGAATTCTGAAATTCCAAAGCTTGAGAATTTTGAAGTTTTGAGAATTTCGAAGTTTCGACGAAATTGGAAGTTTAAAAGTTGTCAAGTTCCGTAATTTTAACATTTTTATCAATTTAGAA
>JAPYZK010004429.1:0-11692 GCA_030522785.1 Platygaster equestris
TTATACTCAACAACTCCGGAAATTTCCAAAAGAGGAAGTCGTAAGGACATAGTTATGATTCGGTCTTCAGAGACGGATGCATTTTCAAAGATAGGTCGTTCGTGCGAGTGTAATTGAGGCTTGATGCATTTTACTGACAAATTGTCCGAAACATATTTGATTTCTGGCACAGCGTAATACTCTGTCAGAACGGCAGCAATGAATTCAGGAGAATCTTGGAGAACGAACCTTCGTTCTTTCACGAACGTTTCTAAATCGTTGTATTTTTCTTGTTCTGCAGTTTCCGAACCTGCTGATTTGTATGTTCGATCAATTATTCGTGATTGTGAGTCATTTTGATTATGAATACTATAAAGTCAGTACTTTGCGATAGAACTGGTCGCAAAAGAACGGAAAAGATGAGAATACCCGATAGCGTCAGTACACATAGTGCCATAGTGACTTCGATGCAGTAACAATTATCTGAAAATGAGAAATTTGTAAGATATCGATAATATTTCATGCATAATTTATCGATCAGAGTTTTAATGGCTCTCATCTTTGGAACGAGGATTTCTACCGGTCGTGAGAGTCAGGCGCAAATTTTTTACGGTAATATGATAAGAGAATAAAAATGACTATTCAAGTTAATTTTTTTAATCAACTCAGGAAAACTGTATTCGGCAGGAAAATTGATTTACTTACGTAACAGATACTGTGCTTGACTGGAGTATATTTGTTGAGCGAGATTTTGAGCTCGCCTTTTATAGTGAACACTTTTCACAATATAATGCTGTCAATCCACTCACGTGGCAAATGTTTTACAGTTACGTCAATAGCGAACAGTAATTACAATTAAAAATACGAAAAAAGACAATTATTCATACGTCATTGACATGTATAATTGTGTTTCTACACTTTGTGATTAACGCGCCGTTCGAACGACTTCCAAAAGAAGTAGAAAACGGATATAATAGAATATTAATAGGAATAGAAATGTAATAATTCATCAATAGAAAAAAAACAAAAAAATGAAAAAGACTTTTCGCTATAATAGGAATAGAAATGTAATAATTCATCAATAGAAAAAAAACAAAAAAATGAAAAAGACTTTTCGCTACAAAAGTACTGTAATTTTACTTTTATTGCAAAAGTGTTCAGGATTTTGTCATGATTGACATTGTGCATGCATTTATCCATGCATTATGATGATTTCGTATTGTTTTTATCAATTTTTTATTCCATAGTTTTTACATTCATTTAATTTCTTAACTCACCGTCCGATTGTCCATATTGTTTCGTGCATAACTTTTTCGTTACTTAACTTTTTTTTACTTTCATTAATTTTTCGTTTTTCGAATCTTGTTCACGGTTATTGCAAAATATGTACGGAATATCTTTCAAAATAATCGCAACATCTAAAATATTTATCTTCAAGTCGTCATCATGATTTGATGACATATGCTCGAAAACGAATAATTTCCCGAAATTGATTCTGACATAATCTGCGTATAATATCGTATAATTGTTTTTTTCTCTACGCTCCAGGTTACTGATTTGCACAAATATATTTTGAATGTTCCCAAAAACTCTCAGCAGCATCTGTTTGAGCACATCACTTTGAGATTCTACCTCATGTAACCTCGAAATTATCCCTGTTGAATTACTCAGAAGTGTTCAAAAATTTTTAATTGTTTATTAAATTATTTTAATAATTAGGCATTGGAAAAACTGATAGAAATATTTATACTTACTAAACAATCATTTTATACGCTGTTATACGCTGTCAGAACGGCAGCAATAAATTTAGGAGAATCTTGGAGAACGAATCTTTGTTGTTCTACAAACGTTTTCAAATGATCATTTTTTTCTTGTTCTGCATTTTCGGAACCTGCTGATTTGTATATTCGATTGATTGTTCGTCGTTATGGATTATTTGCGTAAAGAATATGTTGAGTGTATACTTTGTGATTGAGCTTGTTCTAAAAGAAGTGAGAGAATGAGAATACTCGACAGCGCCAGTATTCGTAGCACCATCGTGATCTTGATAAAGTAACGAATCTCTGAAAATGAAAAATTCGCAAAATATAAGCAATATTTGATGTGTAATGAATCGCTGAAATTTTTGAGAGCTATGAATGGTAAAAAATTTATGGAGTCAAAAATACGAAAAAAATTGACCGAAACTTGTTGACATAAATTAATGTATTCCGAAGAATACGATTATACGAATAGAAGTTCAAAATTCAACTCAAATTAAAAAAAAACCAAAAGTTGAACATACAATTAAAACTCACAGTCAACTATTAACACATCATGCATTTATTTTGACCCGTTACGGATACAAATCACACTATATTTGAATGAATGACGTATTATACTTGACGTCTGATCTGAATCGATATCTATTCCATCATTTCGGGGAGTCCATAATTAGTGCTTGCGCACTAGGCTCGTGGTTTTCGGGAACCTCGCACACTTTTCAGGATTACAGTAACGAAGAAAGAGTAAGAATCTCAAGTATTCATTTCTACATGAAATTCGACCTGAACAAAAACAACTTTTTTCCTTCTTCGCCCTCCGAAGTGTGCTGATAATGCAAAAATTGTGCATTTGTTGAATAAGAAGAAAGATGAAAGTGTTTTGTGGCCTTTGCTCTTTGCGAGTCGCAGTGCTCAGCATCGGCATTTTATTCATGGTATTTTTATTGAAAATTGGATAGTGTCGTTTCGATCGGGAAATTTGCGACATTAAAGTGAGAAATGGAATCAAATCAGAGTCGAACAAACTTTTTTTCATAGAGTTATCGCTTCTGAAAAATTTTTTTATGTGCATGCATAATGACAAAATAATGAAGTTAAAAAAAGTATTCATTAGTGCATAAGAGATTCATTTTGTAGTCAATTTCACAATTTTTTTGACATCAACTGCATTGAAAAATACTTCGCGAATTCCATATCGAGTGAACAAAATATTTTCAGTAAACTGAAAAAACACGTAGGAAACATAAAATTTAATGAGTGTTAGAAATTATTCCGCGAATAAAATTCGTTTATTTTCATTTATTTAACGTTAATTCGATTCATTTTGTTCGTGCAAATTTTAATCATGATATTCTTCGATATATTTCACATGATATAATTTAACATTTGTTGAATATTATTAAACTCGAGGTATTTTATGGATCAAGATAATTTGATATCTTTCACATTTCAGACTGGCTCTGTATTAAGTTTGATTCTGCTCGCCATCAGGACATGTTACCCTGAAATAGGCCCATATCTACCGTTTATCCCGCAATCCGGATTTGGTTTGATTTATTATGCGGTTGATATGTTACTGAAAGTACTGACGAGTGGTTTACTTTTGATAGGTTCGGAAATGGTAAAACATGAGGCTTTTTCATGGTATGAAGCAGTGACGTGGTGGGAAATAAATTTTTGACCGCGAATTAATAAAAGCTTTATTGCACATTGAAAACTAAAATACTTGAAAATAGACATTCCGAGAGGTTAAACATTTTTGCAATGATAAGATCAAAGTTTCGAGTCCTAAATAAAAATTTCATGTATTCGATGTATGGTGGACGAAAATTTTTACGTGAGAACGAAATTTAGAGTTGGAACATTCTGATCAATTTCGCCTTATTCACAATTTTTGGATAGAAATTAGGTAAATAGAAAATATAAAGTAGAAAATTTACATAAATTCTCATAAAATGGAAACATACAATCGCAAATAATAATACTGTGAAAAATTGTATCGAAAACCCTTCAGAATTAGAAACTTTTCGTACTCTAATATACAAGCTTAAAAACTCGTTATTCATGAAAATTTTGTGATAAACGAATGTATCTGAATAGTACGAAAAATCCAATTGAAAAGTTCAAGGATGTAAACACCGAATGATTCCGAAATTCTGCAAAGCAAATTCGAACGTTTAGTCCAGCGCTAAAAATTACAAGCATCTGCAAAATTTTAAATAGAATCTTTTTGGAACTAGAATTTTTCCAAAATTCCATAAAATTGGAGTATTGCAAATTGAAAGGTTAGGTACTTGAAAAATCTGAAAATTTCCATGTCCTTCAGAAAACTTCTCAATTTCATAAATTCCGTTTGCACGATACATGAAAATTGCTAAGTTTGTCATGAATAAGACCTTATCCTGAAAACCCGAAAACTTAAGTTTCAATATCCTTATTCTCATGGTCCCCATAAAGCCTTGGATTTTTTCCCGCCACCACGTCACTGACATTGGATCAGACCTTGATCGTAACGTTTCTTTGGCGACTGATGAAAAATTTCGCTATCTTTTTCAAGAAAAAGAGTCGGTTATTGATGCCATGGTTCATATCCACCATCATTGGAATCATGATACTGAACTGTCAACTGTTCCCAGTGATGATTTCTTTTCCGGAGAAGTCAACGAATATACTTCTTTTCGATTTGGGTATACACAATTCTGATTCAATGTCGTATAGACATAGAACATCTTGAGTACTTATCAACAATTCACGTTTTTATTTTTCTTTCAGTGATTGTTTATCTCATTTACGTGGTTTTCCAAAGGATATCAGAGCTTACCGAGTCAGTTTATACAACAGTTCATGCAACTGTCAATCCATAAAAGTTGCGTTGATTTATAGTTACACTGTAAGTCACGCAGTTTGTAAAATTTTCGTCGGAGAATAAAAAATATGACTTGTTTCGCAATTTTCTTTGCAATACGTTATACTTGAATAAGTGCAACATGAAAGTGAAGATATATGAGTTTGAGAGCTGGAACATTTGGAATTAGAGTATTATATGCGGCACAAATAAATCATCAGTACTTTTTAAATCAGATTGGTATCACTTACTGAAATTCCCTTCAACTTGAGGGTTATTTCGACTACTTAATCTAAGGGCTAACCCTTAACTTTCAGGGTTAAACCTCAAAATTCAGGGTAAACCCTCAACTATCAAAGTTAACCCTCAAGTTGAGTGGTCGAAATAACCCTCAAAGTTAAGGGTTAACCCTCGAGTTGAGAGTCAACTCTCAAGTTGAGGGGAATTAAGAGGAATTTCCGTAAGGGATTTTTACATTTTTTGAATAATTCATCGCTTTCAATTCGAAATTTCGAAATTTCAAACTAATGTTGCAGTTTCGGTCCCCAAACCGAAAATAGAGTTTTTGTAGGTATTTTGTAATCATGGATGATCTACAAACAGAGCAGTTTTTTAAATTAATTTTTGTACGTATTTTCACTCAAAATATCGCATATAACTTTACTTAATTTGTATTTTATTGACATTTTCATTTCATTCGTTTCGTACACAATCATTGTTATTTACAATCAAATACGAGAATTGACGATGAAAAAATTAAACATGGAACTAGAGTGATCTAGAACGTATACGAATCGAAAATAATCCGTCAATGGAGACGCTGTATAATTTCATTTAGTCACATTTTATTTGTGTGTTATTACTAGAATCGACAACTACTCAAATAAAATATTCTCAGTGCTTGAAACATTATTAATACCATTTTTCTATCTCCTTTTAAAAATACATTTCGTACAATTTTTTTGGAGTTATTGTGAAATATCTCTCAATTCCGATGTACAAACAAGCTTAAGGACCGAAAGTTTATCAATAATACGTAACACAATTTTTTTTTGATTTAACATTACCAGTTATGGTGCTGGAATCACTATTTAATCAACGAAATGAATATTCCATTGATTTTTTCCAGCCTTCATTATGAATGAGGTGATCTAATTTTGATTCCGTTTTATTAATGGTTCCTAACATCAATGCGCCTAAAGCTGGAAATTCGATGCGCACGTATTTATAATAAAAACTGGACAGTTTAAATCGTGCTGTGCTGCAGCTCCCTGGAAAAATCTAACTTGTTCTTTTTGATACATTCCATCCCTTCCAAAATAATTGCAGTTTTCGATGTAACTGCGCAATTTACAATATCTGCATGACACTTGGTGGATATTTGGTACGTCAGAATGAGGTTTCTCGATCGAATAAAACTGTCAACTTATTTCGGAGTGTATTCCTTGAGGGTAGGAACATTCAGCATTGGTATACTCTTTATGGCAAGTATTTTGAAGATTCATAATCTTTACGTTTTTTAGAATCTTTGGAAATTTTTGGAACTACTGAATTTCAAAACATCGAAATGCTTCAAGATGCTTAAAGACTTTAAAATGTCTAAAAATTTTTATTAAAGCTTGAGAAGTTTTAACTCTTTAAAATGATGATTCGAAACGTCCGAAACTATTAACATTCCAAAACTTGACGGTTTTTCGAAATTCCCCAAAGCTTCAGAATTCCGAAATCTGTAGAACTGCCAAATTTCCAATATCCTCAAAATTTCGATGCATCCAAAATGTTCGAAGTTTTTAAGTTGTAGAACTTCAAATTTGTTTTGAATTCTTAAAACCCTTAAAATTCCAACAATTTGAACACTTCCGAAACGTCATCATATTTGAAAACTTTAAAATTTCATTACTTCCAAAATTCACAAAGCTTTAAAACCTTCAGAACTCACAATATTCTAAAACTTGACGACTTCTAAATCACAAAACTTCGAAATTTCAACAATTCCGAATCCTCCAGAACTTGAATTTCTGCAGAATCTCTAAATTCCAAACACTTTAGAACTTCATAAGTCAATAAAGATAACTCGACAACACCATGGAAATATAAAATTACGAATGTTTCAACTTTTTTTCGCATTTGTAGTCTGTATACTGAATAATCAAGAATTCTTTTGTTCGTCTTGCATAATTTCTACCCATTTCATAATTAATCAAATTTTTTTTCAGACTGGATCCTTGATCAATTTGATTTTGTTCGGGATTACTTTTTTCTACCCTGATATAACAAACGATTTTCCACAAATTCCGAAAACGAGATACGAATTCGTTTATTACACGATTTCGATGTCATTGAGAGTAGTCGTCAGCATTTTATTGATTATCGGCTCAGAGAAGGTAATTTATCATAATGCATAAATGCACTCATTTTGTTACGAATCAATTAATTTTGAAATAACCCATTTTTAAAGGAAAATCGTTCTTTCTGTGTACCTTGGCTCATCACGACCATTGTTGGAATAATCGAGATTGCCTCTCAATCCTTGCATCTGATTAATTTTAGCCTGCAATCATTAAGAAACTTGGGCTTTGTCACGTGTGAGTATTTGGATTGTTTATTTTTAAGCACTGTTGAATACTCGAATTCCTGCTCATTTCGAATTCTCTGATTTTTTAACGTTTACTGTCAATTTTTCGAGGTAACTTTTCGAACAGATTTTTAAAATAAATTTTTATGGAATAATTTTAAATCTTTTGCAGTTCTTGTATACATCCTGATCACAGTTTTCTCTAGAATGATGGAAATAGAACAAAAAAATGAAAGTAGACTCAAAAGTGATTCAGAAAATGCATGTGAGACTGGAACTCATCAAAATGCTGATGAAGCCTATGAAATTCAGTAAAGACTGCCTATTATACCATCGATTCTGACTTTGATCAGAAAAACAAATGTCATCGGTTGTAAAATTATCGACGGTCTGAAATTTGTGGGACGTCATTGTTAAAATGTCCAATGTAAAAATTTTTGATTAAACCAGGTGAATTAAAGATACTTGACATGCTGTCCCTGTAAATTCGAGGGGTAAGAGATTCTATTGCTCTCTCTTTCTCATTAAACGACCGCTCTTGTGAGAGAGAAAAGGACAGTTGCGTAGTTGCCTATTCCCTAATAAATTCATAACCACATGATTTATAATTATGCTTCGTAATTTTTGGCGTAACCAGCGATGAATAACAAAACTCAAACGTTCCAGAATCGAAATTGAATGTTCTAAAAATGCATACATGTACTTCAGACTCTAAGTTGACTAATTAGCTGTGGAAATTGTAATTACAAAAATTAATCATCTCCGATACAAAACTTGTGACAAGAATGAAATATTTGATGGATGCCCTTGATAGTATCTATCTCGTAGAACAACAGGAAACATCAAATTATGCCACTACGATTTTTCAGGCATGATCCATCATGCGCACGGAGCTTACACCCTCTAAAAGTGTCACTCGTTTTTTTAGATGATATAAAATTCGTGATATCCGTCTTGTTATAGTTATCCAGTCGTTTCTGAAGTGATTTAATTTCGTTTTAATTGATCCAAGTTTCTATCGACCCTCTTACAAGATACGGGAATTTGTGCAGTATGAAAATCAAACTATATGCGTTTTGCGGTCTGTGTAGTTTGAGAGTCGGAACATTCGGCATTGGGTTGCTGTACGTGGCAAGTATACGAATTATGTGAAAATTTATTTTTACGAGGGATAATGCCACAAAAAAGTGTTACCAAGTATTTTTCGTATTTCAAAGCTGATCAATCTTGATGAATCTAGTTCGAATTCATATTTATTTTTTAGTCGAATGAAAAAAAGGTTCGAAGGGAGTTTATAGGACTTGAAAGGACTTGATGAAAGTTGAAGGGATTTTATGGGTTTTGAAAAGAGTTTATGGAAATGAAAGGAAATCTATGGGACTTAGAAGTATAATTTATGGGACTCGAGAAGACTTTATGGGACTTGAAGGAAGTTTATTGGAACTGAAAAGATTTATAGTGACAAAAGGGACTTTATGGGACTCAAAGGGAGTTTATTGGACTTTATGGAAGTTGAGGGGATTAATGAGATTCCACGAGGTTTTCAGGGGAAACAAGGTAAAAGTTAAAACAACAAAGAAACAAAGTGAATAGATATTTTTTTATGTGTATAGAGATGTAGAGAGACGAAATCCGGATTTTATACGAACGAAACGTGACTAAAACTGTAACTAAGATGGAATTTTGAATTCTCGAAAATCCACAAGTAAAATATGACTCGACTCGTACATAAAACTTAAATTAATTTTTTAGACTGCTTCAGTTTTCAATTTGATCCTGGTTGCCATTATCATGAAATATCCAGAAATGGAGAAAAACTTCCCCCAAATCCCGCCACGAGGATTAGAATTGTATTATTTCATCATGGAAATGTTTTTGATATTGAGTACCAGCATTCTACTTATTGTGGGCTCGGAAAAAGTACGAAAATTCTCTCTCTATTTGAGATGTAATTTTTTTCGGTTACGTATGACTCCGATAATTTTTTTATCCGAAGAAAAACAGTCGTTTATTGATGCCATGGCTTATGGTGAGAGCTGCTGGGGTGGTGTACACAACGTATTGCATATTTTGGCTGTCGGTTGGTTACGAAATGACAGCATTGAAGTTTTGGTTCTTCAATTTTGGTGATTAACGTTATATTTTTTATTGTACAAAGGTTTCGTTAGATTGTTTTTTACCTTTGATTTCAGTTATTATGTACCATCTGGTTGTGGTTTACAATCGAATAAGAGAATTGACACTGGAAAGATTCAACATGGGAAATGTCGATGATGGCGATGATGATTTATGAAAGTTCGTTGGGTGACATTTTATTATTATTGTAGATTCATAGTTTGTACTCTATTATGCTGTATATATTTTTTTGTCGGGATAATTTCATCTTTAATTTTGAAATTTTGTATTAAATATGCTATTTGAGTTATTTACGTAATTGTAAGAATTATGGACTTGAAAAATGCATGAGTTCGCATTACGAAGGTCTAAAATTAAAGACATTTGAAACACTCGAAAATGTGGAAAGGAAATTAAAATACAAATTCAGTGAGTCACAAATTCATCCTGCTTTTGTAATACATAGAAAAGAAAAAAAGAAGTATCTTTCTAATTCATAAGTAACTTTGAAAATTCTAAAATTTGGATCCTATAGGTATAAAGTGCGATGAACAAGATAATGGAAATTTTTTTAAATTCGAAATCGAAACTGTGTAACTTCGGAATTTATTTTGGAAAATTAATCGCTTCTAGAATACGAATTCTCGTATTGCGATTATAAATTTTTCAAAATGTTCAGAATTCCGAAAAACTTTTAGGAGAGTATTCATAATTTCGAAAAATCAATCACAAGATTTGTAGAACTCGAAGAAATTATAAGATCATGGTACTCGAGGTCAAAAATGAAAGCCGAAATCACGAAAAATTATTAACGCTCGAAAAAAAGACGCAGTGTATAATAAAAACTCGACATCCAATTCAGATGAAATAAAAAATTTATTTCTCAGTTTATGAACATCCCCACACATAAAGAATTAAAAAAATACAATCCACACAAGAAGTATAATTACCAATTCATAAATGAATCGATTTGAGGATTTCATGGAATATTCCGATTATTGAGTAATCACTATAAATGATCCACTGATATAATTCATTGCTTCATATCCTCATTTTCCAATTTTTTCACGAATTTTCGAAATTTCGCTAGGTTTGTAAACACCGAATTCCGTGATTATTCCCGTAATGAGTTCAGCTGGCGTCACATCGAACGCAGGATTCCACACGCCGATTCCATCGGCAGCGATCATTTTTCCATCCAAGTGCGTCAATTCTTTCTCTGCTCTTTCCTCGATCACGATTTTTGACCCGTTTTCGCGGTCGAAATCCACAGTTTGACTCGACGCAGCGATGTAAAATGGAATGTTGTGGTGTTTCGCCAAAATTGCGATCTTGAACATTCAAAACAGTGATAGATTCAGGATTTTAGAAAATTTTTGGAACTCCCAAAAATTGTCAGTATATAAAAGTAAAAATTATCGAAAATTATCAAGTTTGAAGCAAAGATATAGAAGCTTGTAGTAATTCTTGAAAATTTGTAATATTCACGGAATATTTCGAGCATCCATGAAAACTGTTCAAAATTCCAAAAAATTTGTTGAACTTTCGAATAATCATTACAAAATAATGGAATAGAATCGAATTTTGAGGACTCTGAAAGTATCGACGATGTCTAGGAAGCTTTGAATTTTATGAAGATTCCGAAATTTCTGGAACATTTTCATGCACTTCGATTTTTGAAAACCTCAGTGCATGTAAAAAATTGTTTAGAAGAGACAATTTTTTCATAAACGTATGGAAATATTTTTTGATGCTCGAAAACATTCGAATAATAGCGAATTTTCTGAAATTTTTTTAAATTATCAAAAATTCTCGATATATTATAATTTAAAAAATCCTGATTGATGGACAAATTGAAAATAATTCTCCAGGGTAGCAAAAATTTCGTTTGTAAAATTGTTCCATAAATTTTGAAAAGCTTTCAGGAATTCCCTCAAAATTCGGTTTTCTCCGGTTTCGAGAAATTCCTCGAGATTTTTATAAATATTCGGAAAAATAACATTTTGAAACTTGCAAAACTTCTATAAACGAAAAATAAAAATCCACAAGAATAATATAAAATGTCAAGAAATTGAATAATTTTCAAAACTTTCGTTTCTCAAAAATATTCGTGAAGTGCAGAAAACGATCCATCATGAAACTTAAGAAAATAAGATACTATATGGATTAAATTACTGGATGTAGAGTGAAGTTAATCAAATAGTTATCACTTATTGTTTTACGTCGGAGATTACATGTTTTCCATATAAATTAATTACTCAGAAATATTTAAAAAACCTGGTAAGTCCCAATTTTATTGGCCGTGTCTCCGTTTGCGACGATCCTATCGGCGCCAACAACAACGGCGTTGATATTCTTCAATTTCATCGCTGCGGCGACCATGTCGTCGCATATCAGAAAACCCGGAATTTTTTC
>JAPYZK010004430.1:0-10453 GCA_030522785.1 Platygaster equestris
AATATAACCTGAAAAACTAACGTCTATAGAAGTTGAGTATGCGGAGTATGCGTACAAGTAGTACAAGGGTGTATCCATTTCCTGCCGAATTTTTTCCCCTAGCGTCAGTGACTCTGCTGCCCCCGTGCGGCGCTTAGTTTCCTCAGGGCGCCGCACGGGAGCAGCAGCGTCATCGACGCTAGGGGAAAAAATTCGGGAGGAAATGGATACACCCTAGCACAAGTATACAAGACTCAAATTTATTAAGTTTTACAGTTGGCAGCAGTGATTACTCTGTTGCAGGGATTATAGTGGATATAGTATAACCAAAAAACCGTTTTTTCAGAGAAAAGTGAGTTTCTTGACTTCACTTTGCAAAAAAAACTACAGTCATGATTCATGATGATCAAATCATAGAAATAATCGAAATAATCATTCAATCATTCGACACTTTCTACAAAGACGGATGAATTCGAATTTTGTGGCTGGCAGCACTGTTGATTGTTTCGTTACCATGGAAACCCGGCATTACCGGCACGCATCAGCTGATTATACGACGCCTTCAAAAAATGTTTTTCGAAAAAGCTTTGTTGTTCGCGAATCGTGATTTCCCACGGCGTATCAGCCGAAGAAAGTCTTGTTTGGCCCCACCTTGAACGCTCGCCAGTTGTTGCATAAAAAAAAGACGAAACGCAGTATCGTCGCGACGCGTTCGAAAATGCGTTTTCGTCTCTCGATCGTGTCGTGTGTGCGTGATCGCGTTTTGTCAGTTGTGCGCGCGGGAATTGTTTACGAGACACAAATATTGACATGGAATAATTTTTGGCTGCAAATTTTGACGTTTTGGGGATTGGTTTACAACGAAAAAAAGGATGCCGAGCTGCTAAAAACTGGCGTTGACGGAGAAATCGGTATGTTTTGATCGCAATTAATTGTCATTTTTGCGTCGCGAAATTTGGTTTTGATGGAAATTGTAAGTCAAAATCGCATGAATTTTGAGAAAACAGCTGCGAGTGTACGCGATTCCGAAGTGCCTTAAAAATATTTTTCAGGTTCTTTCCAGTGTTTATTTTCCAGGAAAATGAGGTGGGAAATTTTCATAAAAGGATAAAGAAGCTCTACAAATTGTTTCCCATTTCCCAAAACTCTAGATATTACTTGAAATGCCAAAAATCCAAGCTAGTCGATGTCAGCTGACCGATACATGCACATACGCAATCATTACGTTGATTATAACTCCGTGAGCTTTCGAATTGATTTGAGTGCTTTCCTGTGTTTTTTTTTCCCTGCAACTCAAGCCCTACGCTTTCTTTATGGATCCAAGTTTTTGAAGTTTTTTAAAAAAACGTTTTGTTTTTTGAATTTCCGAAAACGCGGGCTGCTAAGTGCTACCTGAAAAGCGTGCAGTGTCAGCTGCAAATCCTACAATTACGCTCAGATTTCACACGCCCCTTTCCATCAAATACCCGCTCCATTACGAAAAAGTCAAAACACGCGAAGAAAAACGATTTCGGTTTTGCGAGCAAAACTCGTGCACAGATTACGTATAAGACCGTAGGAATCACGTATAAGGAATTACGTATAAGACCGTACGACCGAGGTCGTAGGAATCCCGATTTTCGAAGGTGCTGCGATTCGAGATATTTTATATCCGTTTCGAAGGCCTTACCGAGTATAGTCAAACTGTGTAATATGAGCTTTCTGAGATTAATGGTTCCTCTGCAAATCCACTTTAAAGTTCGAAAATCGCGATTTTTTCCACATTCATCGGTGATTTTTGAGCGAACCACGTATCGTAGAAATCTTAAATTTAGCAAAGTTACTTATTATTACTCGCATTTTCTTACATTTTCGCGGAAAAAGCCTGTATGAATTATGTTCCTGAGATCCTAATGAAAATTACGTATTTTTTAGTCCATACTTCATCACACTAGAACTTCTCAAATTTAAAATTTAATTGCGGCTAGCTCCGAAATCACCGATAGAGGTATATTTTATCCGGGCGAAACGATTCGAACTTCTTCAGCCACATTAACTTTTGTATACGAACCTAGAGCCCTGTGAAGCTGGCACCTCTAAGTGCGAATTTTTCGCCGAAAAAAAGTGATTTGCTGGTCCAAGTTTAGTCCATGTTTGTCCAACAATTTTTTTGTTTACCCACTTTTTGCAAAAAAGTTATTCAACAATCAAAAAAGTCACCAGATTTGTCACGAAAGCGAAAAATGCTCAAATGGGGAAACTGACTTCACCATTCGTTTGTCCAAGGTTAGTCCACGTTTGTCCAACCTTTTTTTTTATTTGTCCACCCTGCAGGACCTTATAAATGAACAATTGGACAATAAACAAAACAAGCAACGCATTCCTGCGAATTGGAAACGTCCGTTTGTTTGTCCAAGGCGAGTATTCGTTTGTCCAGGTCTCCATTAGTTGGTTTAGCCGTTTTTTTTTTAACTTTCAATTGTTTACAGTTATGAACAAACTTAGAAACAATTAGAAATATCAATACACGTTTTTCGGTCTGTAACGCTTATACTCGTTTGTCCAAGGCGCGTATTCGTTTTTCCAGGTCCCACTTCGTCTGTCTTCTGTCGTTCGAATGTATATAATATTTGAAGTAGATCTTCAAATATATAAAATTTTTATGAATAAGCACATACTTTCTTTGTGTCGTACTCAGTCTAATTCTTCATTCAAAATAGTATATTAAAAATATCTTTTCGTATTTACTGGCCTACTCCTTCTGACATTATTGTATTTAGGTAGGAGAAATTCGATAAGCATCCGCACAATCCATTTTCGCTTTACAAGACTTGACGACAAAGAGCAAAGTACGACATCGCTGTATTCAGCACCTGAAAAATTATAATAAATTGTAAAATTATAATTCGGTCACATTGTTTTTAAATCAAAAACGTGAAAAATAATATTTAGAACCATCGTTATCCGTAAATTTTTCTCTTTCTGGATTTCGTGATTCACATCTGAAATTTTCGAATTCCGAATATATTCTCTTGTTTACGTCTATTCAGAGTTCGTGAGAGTTTTATACACTGAACATATTTTGGAGTGTTTTGAGACAAACGATATCTCTTCAACAAATTTTCCAGTTCCTAAAATTTTGCAATCCACAAGCTGTTATCAGATTTGTGAAGTGTTTGACTGATAAATATGGTTATTATTTCAAATTCGTGATTTTTTTGCACTTAGGTTTCCCACAGAATTTTCTGATTCATCCATTTCAACTCTGAAATCTTCCGAGTTGCTGTTTTATGCAGATACGTAAACTTTGAACATTTATATAAATTATACGTGACTCTTTTTCCTTTTTACAAAATAAAATTGATTCGATGCTCGGAAAATGCTAATATTGCAAGGTAGTTTTTATACAAACGAGTAATTGCATATTATACAATACATTTTTCAGACAACTTTTCTCGAATTCGAAAAGTTCCAACTTTATGATTTTTGTAGTTTGGACTAACAAAATTTCAGAAAAATTTACCAGACTCCTAAATTTAATAAGAGTTCATAGTTTATCGAGTTCCCATGCAAAATTGAATGATAATATACAAAATAATACAATTTCTTCAACTCCCGCGAGTGACATGTAATTTCGGGGCCCTGCTGAGAGTGGAAGAAATGATGAATTACCTGATTGTTGACGTACAGCGTGAAAGAAATACCAACCCATAAGAGAAGTTGATCCAACTTATCCAACCCGTGGGAGAAGTGAGTACTTCTCCCACTGATTGATTTACTTCTCCCACAGATTGGTAAAGGGAACGTTTACGCTAATGTCGGAGATATTGCGACTCATAAATCACTTCAATGTTGTTCTCAAATTATGTTGACTCATAAATCACTTCAATGTTGTACTCAAAATTTCAATTGTTGACTTGTCATTTTCATATTCTTCTCAAACAGCAATATAGCGATTTGTAAACAAAACAAAGTTAAATTTTGAACGTTAACGCCATCTTTTTTCCAGCGATAACGGAAACAAGATGGCGGACGAGCGACTAGTCATATATCGAAACGTCAAACTCCCCAACCCTGAACTCAAAATTACAAAACTGTGTATTGCTGCAATGTTTTTTGTTGTTGTTTACAAAAGTATCGAATACGGTCATAATCAATCCCGATGAAAATCAAAGCAACGAAAGTGATTATTAGTTGTAGCAACGCTGTAAGGGCGATTGTTGCGTCAATCAATCAGGTGACCCATTATTTCCCCCCTCTCAGCAGGGCCGTAAAATCATATATCACTCGCGGTTGTTCAATAAAATATTGTGTGCAACTAGTGGGAGAAAGAGGAGATTCCACTCGCGTGTTGCCACCCTCGCTACGCTCGTGAGGCAATCTTCTCTTTCTCCCACTAGACGCACAATACACTATTAATGACTCTGTCACATTTCCGTTTTGTAACTCAGGTTTTCCACCATCGAAAACATTATATCGCAATTTTCCGGAACACAACGTTCTCTCGTAGGAAAATGTTCAATTGAATTTCCATTACAAATAACTACAGAGTTTCCATTAAATTTCCATTGATTCGTTTCATCACATGAATCAACATTCTGATTCGTTTTCGAAATTCGAATAACAGAAAAATTTTTACCGTAGTCATGCTGTCGATTGATATCATAAAAAATGGCCCTGCCCGCACGGAGGTGGGTTTCTGAGACCTTTCTATCATGAATAGGGTCCCGTATGGATACTTTTTGTCGAATAAAATTTGTTGCCAGGAAGATTCGTAAACAGCATTCGCGATATCCATACTCTGGACTTTTATATGGTCGCATGAAACTGATAGGGCGTTCAGTTGAAACAGATCTCCGATAACGTGAACAATAAATATGGAGCGTCTGACCATCGGTAAATCTACCTAGAATGGCAGAATATCGATAATCGTTTATAAATTCCCTGCTTAGAAAGATCTGTTGAATCTCTTCTGATTAGGCAAACGTAAAAAAATGTCTCCAATCTGGGATACGAACCCATGTCCTCTTGATTGATTGATAAGTGTTCGTATCCTAGCGTGGGGACATTTTTTTCCACACATTTTTTAATTCATTGCAAATGAGAAAAAGGTCGAAAAAATGAATAAGGTTTTTACCAAGAAAGTTTGCACAGCAGCGACACACAACATAACACTCGAAACCGCCATGTAAGCCAACACAGGATAAGTGTAAATGCTATTTAGCTCTTCGACGTACCAATAAGTTTCGTTGTGTTCTTTTATGTAGCGTCTGAAAGCGTTGGATTTTCGTGCTGTGTAATCCAGCAAGATTTCAGCGGAGTCCTCGTTCAGTTCGTCTTCCAGTGTCCCATTTGTTCGAATTTTATGACGTAGTATTTTTATTTTCCCAGCTATGCTCAACGCGAGTACGTTGAATAAATTGTCGAAACAGCAAAAGCCAATACACGTGTATAGCAATCCTATTACCTGTAGAGTTATAGGAAAGTTTTTATATGGCCGAAAATTTCATTCCGAGGAAAATGCAGGAAAATAGAACCCTGGTACTGTGCTAAAGGTCTCCCGATTGACTATAGGGGAACTTATTTTTACTCGCATGGAATGAAATTGGTTGGGATGACAGACGAGCATTTTAATTTTATCGCCACGATTCCGTCTTCGATCGTGTCTTACACAATAGAAGATGCTTTTTCAGACAACTTTTTTGTCGAAAAATATTTTCATCGTCAAACAAAAATGATTGCCTTCAAGTTTGGAATTTTCCAGTTATATATTCACCTGAATTGAATAATATACTTCAAAAATTGGCGTTTCGGTAAGACGGTCGGAAAACGTTTGAAATCCAGGGTACATTAATTCTCTATCTGCTCCTTTTTTGCCATAGTTGTCTGCGCATAAAAAATTGAAGTAATATCAGTACCTAAGTTGTGAATAAGTAAGTATTATGATAGTTATTATTTTTTTACTTAATGAACAATCGTATTCGATCTAATTTGAATTCATCCATAGACGATCTTCTTCAAACGATCTTGAGCAATGGTTTGATAGGCAATTTATTTCTAACGATCAATCAATAGAAGATCATCTTCGGACAAATTTTTTTCTAGAAGACAATATATTTTGAGAGGCATCTAATAGGAACAAGTTCTGCTGCAGACGATCTCGTTCACACGATCTTCTGATAGAAACAAATCCTCCCGTGTACGATCGTCGAATAGATGTTCGTTTTCGAAAGGATTTTCTTCAGTCAGACAATCGCTTAAGAAACAATCGTCTTCAAAAGATTTATTTATTGTTAGAAGGTCGTTAGAGATTGGGTGTATAACATCTATGGACATATTTGACATACCTATGAAGTTTTTATGAATATCTAGGACATGTCAATAAATATCCATGAAATACAGTGTGCGACAAAATTTAAGTTCAAAATTTCGAACGAGATGGAACCAAAAAAAATTGTTAAACAGTGTTAAATAAAGGATATTTTCCTGAAAATTAGCTAAGAAATTTCACAAATGAAAATCGTCACATCTGTGACGGTTTTGTGACGGTTTTTTTCATGCTTTTTATCCTCGATTTTCGACTTTTTTCTGATCGCGCGAGTATTTTTTGGGTGAAACAGTGTTAGATAAAGAATATTCTTTCGAAAATTGGTCGAAAAATTTCCGAAATGAAAATCGTCACATCTGTGACGGTTTTGTGACGGTTTTTTCCATGCCTTTTTATTCTCTATTTTCGATTTTTTTTTCATTGCGCGCGTATTTCTTGGATGAAACAGTGTTGAATAAAAGTTATTCTTTCGAAAATTAGCTGAAAAATTTTAGAAATGAAAATCGTCACATTTGTGACGGTTTTGTGATTGTTTCTTTCACGCCTTTTTTTTCTCGATTTTCGACTTTTCTCTTTATTGCGCGCGAATTTTTAGATGAACCAGTGTTAAATAAACGATATTCTTCCGAAAATTAGTAGAAAAATTTCATTCGTCGTGGACGTATATCCATGATAAATCTTCAGCAAATCTATGTATATTTATAACATACCTTTACAGTATCCATTCACATCGGTGGATGTCTATGACGTCTATAGAAAATCTAGGGATACCCATAACATATCCATCGAATATCCATTATTGATTAATATCCATTATGGATATCTATGGCATATCTATATAATATCAATGGATGTCTATAACGTATCTATAGTATATCCATGCATATCGTTTAATTAGAGATTTTGCTCAAAATATGTCACCAGACGATATCTCTTACCAAACGATCGTTAGACGATTCTTACACTTTGATACATTATTCAGGTTCTGAATTCATTATTGCACTATAAAAAAATTAATAAATCGTGCAATATACCATAAGCTGAAGACCGCAGATAACATACGGCCGTCAACAAGCAAAATATGGTGAACGAGATGATCAACAGAAGACACAGACGATTCATGTCGTTCGCGACTTCGATTGCATGATCGTCTTTTTTGGAATACCATATGCGGTCGTTCGTGTATCTTAGTAATCTCATTATTTTCGCTCTCTTCAGAGAAAAAGCCATGAACTTTAAGCTCGAAAGTATAACCGGAGTCGCCGAGCAGCTCGTGTATATTATCCCCTACGAAATAGGGCACTTTTTATTTCCGGTACATCTCCTCAAGTATGCAAACTGCAATTATTTCTTTGGTGTAATTAGATATATCGTATTAATATTCAAGCCGGAAAAATTACGCTCTCTGTTCAAATATTCAGGTTTAATTACACCTGGGATATTGCAAGTGTGGTTTTTCTCACCAGTTCGATCTGAGAGGTTATAACTCGAAATTGTTCATTTATTCATTTGATGCGTGAGAAAAAATTTATTTCGAATCGAAAATGTTCAAAGTGATTGACAGTAATTGTTTTGTACTCTATCGAATGTGGAAGTTATAAAATCGTTTCGAAAATAAAACTGTCGTTTATAGACGAACTCCGGAATTTCTGAGCATTTTTTGGATTTTATGGGAATTTCGTATGATTTTCGAGAATTGTACTTGTTTTGAAAAAGACTTGCAAATTTCGTGAATTCTTTCAAATTATCGAGTTTATTTATAAGTTTCTGTTACCTGAGGATCATTACGATACCAGTACAAATCCATGGAAATTATGATAACGCTCATAGTCATAGCGAAAGTAGCAGAAAATCTGTTGAAGTCGAGAACAAGTTGGAATCTTTTGGAGTCAGTGATCCAAAATCCGACGACAGACATAAATACTTTAGCTATTTTCTCAGAAGTGTGGTCCACTTCACTTTTCATTTTGACTTATATAGATGTCAACCCGAAAAATTTAGGGACAGGTTTCACCAAGTTCAGAAGTCGTATTGTTGAACGGACGAATTTGGCTCTGTGGATAATGGTTGTTGTTCTACGAGTCTCTCGATAAATTATTCATTCATTTGTTTGTTATGTTCACACTAATTGAACGTAAAGGCGCATTGAAATTTAATGTAATTCACGGATAAATGGTATCACCATCCCTTCAGCAGGAATCCAGACAGCTGTTGAAATCCTAGCTATTTGGTTGTTCATTGCGATTTCAGAAAATCGTCCGGTTTTTTCCACAATCCAAGAATATTTTTGTAATATTCCAAATGTTATCATTTTTTCAAATTTCAATACAATCGATTCTCTGCAGAAATTCATTCGGATAAGCATCGTACGACTGTATAAAAGTTAGATCGTAACTCGTGTCAAAGTTTTGAATAAGCGTCTTTTTGTGAGCGATAGGCACGGTTTACAAAGTTTGTGGGGGCGAAAAAAATTTGGATCGATACGCAGTAAGATAATAGATATGTCATTACACTCTTATCTATAGTCCATTCATTGTGCCCATGCAGACGCCTCTATCTGCTTATTAGCTGGCGCCGCGGATACATTTCGCAATTTTTTATTAACTCCATAAAAAAGATAATAGCTAAAAAATCGATTCATTCAGCACCCTTTGAAGATGCACAATGTAGCAAAAGGGTGCAATTATGAAAAGTGTCCCTGAGTGGACGACATTATTTCACCATGCTCCCTATGATATTAGGGATGGAAAAAGCGGTGGGTGGAAACTTTGTAATAGAGAGTAGGCACCCATTACCCTCCCATAGAACAAAGTCGATGGCTGAATTATTGAACCATTTTCGTCTTTGTGGTTAGGATCATGTATAAAAGTGCTGTCGTTGTTGAAAATTCGCGAGGAAGTGTTATTATCTTTATATTCGATCGATTCAGAGGGAAACAGAAATGTTTTGGAGTTTAAAAGGGACGTTCAAAGTGTCTTCTTCGCTAGACGATGATAGATTCTTTTCGAAGTTATTCAATTTTTAGTCAAGTCATTTAATTGAAAGTCAGTGAATTTTCTATTTTGATACATTAATGGAAATTTCCCTCAACTTGAGGGTTAACCCTGAGAGTTTAGAGTTAACCCTCAAGTTAAAAAGAATTTCCGTAAATTAACCGGGGGAAACTTGGATGAACTTAATTTGTTGAAGTGGAAAATGTGCAGAGGAAATATATTGAAAATTTCCTAATTAATTAAATATGTCAGTGGGTTGATGAGTAAAATGATTATTGAGAAAGGGTTCAAGTCAGTGAGTTAGTGATGAAGTCGGTGAGTTTGCGACTGAATAAGTCGATGAGTTAGGACTGAATATGTCAGTGAGTTGGTGAAGAAGTCAGTGCCTCAGTGAGTGAAGAAGTCAGTGACTCAGTGAGTGAAGAAGTCAGTGAGTAAGTGAGTACATAAGTAAGATATTTATTAAGTAGTGAAAAGTGATGAAGGGGATGAATACATTAGTGTAAAGTGGATGAAATCAGTGAATTAGTAAGTTAGTGAGTAATAAGTTGTGAAGTAGAATAGTAACTAAGTTATCGAGTCATCGTGTAAGTGAGGAAGACAGTAGACGTTTCGTTTGAGTTAGTGAGTTAATGAATGAGGATATATTATTAGGCGAATCAGGAGGACAGAAAGTCGGTGAGTGGCTTTCTGGGAAAATGATAATATTGGTTCAAATGTGTATCAGTTATGTTTTGCATGATTGAATCAATCAGTGCATGAGTAAATACGTCTGTAAGTGAGATAGGTTGTACGTTGGAAAAAGAATAAGTAAATAAGTTCGTAAGTCAGTTATCGGGTTGGACGTGAAAAGTTGAAAGTACTACTCTCTCATACCCGAGTATTTTCGCGTTCGCAATGTCATTTATTAATCTTCACGATAAAAGGAGACTTTCCTCCCACTTTCCACTCAAGAAACTGACCATTTTCTATACAGGTACGAAAGAAAATTATTATTCCGTACATGGGAAAAAGTGATTCTGACTCGTGTTTTTGAGCTTACACTCGTCGGAATCATCCTCTTTCCCCCTTTCCTTCGTGTCGTAAATTAATATCTGTTTTCCCTTTGTAATTACGTATATTTTATCGAATTGCTAAAGTGGGGCAGCATCGACGTTTTCTGAATGTTTTATCC
>JAPYZK010004432.1:0-10495 GCA_030522785.1 Platygaster equestris
ACTCGAAATTGAACTCGAGTATCAAAACTCGAATATCGTACTCGAACTCGAAATCGTACTCGAACTCGAAGATCGTAAACAAACTCGAAGATCGTAATCAAACTTGAAGATCGTAATCGGACTCAAAATCGAACTGGAATATCGAACTCAAACTCGAATATCGAACTTGAATATCGTACTCAAACTCGAAGATCGTAATCGAACTCAATATCGAACTGGAAAATCGAACTCGAACTCGAATATCGAACTCGAACTCCAATGTTGAACTTTAACTCGAATATTGAACACGAAATTGAACTCAAATATTGGAACCCGAACTCAAACTCGAATATCAAATTCGAACTCGAATACTGAACTCGGACTCGAACATCGCACTCGAACTCGAAATCGGACTCGAATATCGTACTCGAGAATCGGAACTCGAACTCGAATATCGTGTTCGAACTTGAAATAGAACTCGAATGTCGTACTGGAACTTCAATATCGTTCTTGAACTCGAACTCGGAATCCAACTCACATGTCGAAACTCTAACTCGAATATCGGAACTTTAACTTGCACCCAATTACGAACCCGAACTCGAATGTCGAACTTCAACTCGAATATCGGAACTCGAACTCGAATGTTGAACTTGAACTCGAATATCGAACTCGAGTGTCGGAACTCGAACTCGAACTTCAATCAAAACAAAACGAAGTCACCAAAATCGCTATTGCCCTACCTTCAAAAACATCGATACTTCGATCAATAATCAACTATTCTTGCGTTACCAACCTCGTCTTTTTCGGAAATCAGCTGAGAATTCACAAGCTGAAGCGCGGTGTGCTGACTCGCCAACGACGTCGTCTGAGATTCCAAGGTAGTGACATAGACCTGTAATTTCGCGTTGTCCGATTGCAAGTTCTCTGAAGCCACGTTGATCGCTTCTAATTTGACTTGTAAATTTTCGTACTCTTTCTGGAATTTCATCACATCACAATCAAAATATCCAAAAACATCATATCTTTTCATATTTTCGAATTACCCTCATGATTTCGAGCTCCCTCTGAAGACTTTTGTGCTCGTTGATACTGTCATTGAATAACGACGGCACTTCCGGTTTCTCTTGCATGGAGTCTTCCATGAAAGATTCTTTCATGAGATTCTGCACAGCTGGGATCTTCGATATTCTTAAATCGAAAGAAATACGTGAAAATGGATTTCGAGATGTTTTTTATTTCGCGGAAGAAGATTGTTACCTTTCGAAAATTTCGTCAAGGGAAAGCGTCAGCAGGGTGTCAGCGCTCAACCCGAGTTTTTCAAGAATCGCGCTGAGATGCTGAGTGTTGAGTTTTTCCGCCACGAGATTTGATTGGAGGGTTTCTAATGTTTCCCTGTCGATGGCTGCTCTCGAGTCGAGTTCTTTGCTCGATCTTTCGATTTCTTGCAATCTGGAGGGGATTGAATGTTTCGGAAATGAGAATCTTCTATTTCCGATCTATTATAATTTATCTACAATTGCGAATTTTTGGAATTGCCCTTGTTAAATTCGGATAAATTTTGAGATGTTCAAATAACCGAATTTATATTTCAGAGCTTCTTGAAATAGGGAGTTGAAAAACTTTCAGTTATCAACTTCGTAATTTTCGAAATAATGCATTTTTAAGGTTCAGCACTCCCACCGTTGGGATAAAAGTAATTATTACGCGATTTCCGTGTATATCGATATTTTCTGGTGAAGAAACCCACCTTGAAATTTGCCTTCCAGAATTTTCCACTTCCTGCTCCAACTGCACGATTTTCACTTCTAAAACTTCGATCGTATTCGACGATTCGTCTAGCGCAACGTCTTTTTCCTATGAATCACGAAGTTATCTCAAAATTTCGAAATCTAATTCGAATATCGAACTCAAAGTCGAGTTTCGAACTCGAACTCGAACTCAAATATCAAACTCGAGTCCGAGTGTCGAACTCGAATATCGAACTCGAACTCGAGTGTCAAACTCGAATATCGAACTGAAACTCGAATATCGAACTCGAACTCGAATGTTAAACTCAAATATTGAACTCGACCTCGAGTATAAAACTTTGAGTGTCAAACTCAAACTCAAATATCAAACTTGAACTCGAGTGTCGGACTCGAATGTTGAACTCGAATATCGAACTCGAGTGTCGAACTCGAACTCGAACTCGAATATCGAACTCGAATATCGAACTCAAATATTGAAATCGAATATCGAAATCAAATATTGAATTTAAATATCGAACTCGAATATTTAACTCCAGTGTCGAACTTGAACTCAAATATCGAACTCGAATGTTGAACTCGAATATCGAACTCGACTATTGAACTGGAATATCGAACTCAAACTCGAATATTGAACTCGAATGTTGAACTCGAGTGTCGAACTTGAACTCGAATATTGAACTCGAATATCGAACTCAAAGTCGAGTTTCGAACTCGAACTCGAACTCAAATATCAAACTCGAGCCCGAGTGTCAAACTCGAATATCGAACTCGAACTCGAGTGTCAAACTCGAATATCGAATCCAAATATCGAACTCGAACGTCGAACTTGAATATCGAAGTCAAATATTGAAATCGAATATCGAAATCAAATATTGAATTCATATATCGAACTCGAATACTGAACTCCAGTGTCGAACTTGAACTCGAATATCGAACTCGAATGTTGAACTCGAATATCGAACTCGACTATTGAACTGGAATATCGAACTGAAACTCGAATATTGAACTCGAATGTTGAACTCGAGTGTCGAACTTGAACTCGAATATCGAACTCGAATGTTGAACTCGAATATCAAACTCGAATAGTAAACTCGAATATCGAACTCGAAAGTCGAACTTAAATATCGAACTCGAATATCAAACTCGAACTTGAGTGTCGAACTCAAACTCGAATATCGAACTCGGGTGTCGAACTCAAACTCGAAGTCGAACTCGAATTCCAAAAAGAAAAAAAGAAAATACCTCTATAATCTCTCGGCACTTGTGAACGTCGCGATGCGCGCTGTCTTTCTCCTTTTCCAGGTGAGCGATTTTTGATTCGAGGTCATAACATTTCGATTTCATTTCGTTCAAGGAAGTTTCCACGTTCTTCAGTTCTTCGAGTTTTTGATTCGCGAATTCTAAAGAGCGTTCTTGATCGTCCGAACGTTTCTGAACACTTTCCAACAGAGACTGTATCCGTTGTTTCTCTTTGATCGCGAAGTCGTGGTTTTTTTCCATGTCGACAATTTTTGAGTGTAATGTCTAAAGTTTGGGAAATGATGAAGAAAAAAATGGTATCAACACGATTTTTGTCATATTTTGCGACATGATTTTTGATATAATTAATATATGAAATCGAAAATCATTCATATCAACAAACAGAACCAAACCTGAATTTCCTGCTGCTGTTTCTCAGCAGAACTCCTCTGATTCTTGATCAAGTTCTGCATTTTCTTATTCTCCTCCAGCATTTGCTTGCAAACCGACTCAAGATCCGAATTCTGCTGTGCCAAACGCTCGCTGTTGTCGTTCAAAGAATCCACTTTCAAAGAGAGTTTCTTCTTTTCCTTCTCAAGCTCCAAAACTCGAGACGAACTTTCGTGAAAAGAACTCTCTTTCAGGGACTCGATCAAGGTGTTCAAGCGGCGATTTTCGAGTTCGAGTTTCAGCGCCCTCGCTTGCGCGTTGTTTGATAATTGCTCGGATAGTCGATTATCTGACGTAACTGAAATTGAAGTCACTTTTCACGAACATTCCCTAGTTTTCGATAATTTTTATTCATTTTCTTGTGAATCACTAAAGTGTGAACCTGATTTTCGATAAAATTGCCGGACTTATAACAATAAAGTTTTCGCGTGATTTTTTAGAATCTTTTTTTTACGAATTATTCGAAGCCAAATTACCCGATTCTTCGGAATCGCTGATGGAACCAGCCAGAGCAGCTTCACTCGTCACAGCTTTCGTTAATCTTTGTAATTGTGAGTGTTCCTCGCACAGTTCTTGGTACTTTTCTTTGTCCGCTGCCCTTTCTAAGGCGACGTCGTTCAGAAGCTGCTTGTGCTTGATTATTTCAGCTTCGAGCTCCAGGACTTTGTCCGCTCGTCTTCTTGACGAAGCTAATTGTTCTTCTAGCATTTCTCGAGTTTCCATTAAAACTCTGTTTCAGAATCAGAGAATAATACAGTGAACATTATTTTGGGTAACTGAACAAATTATTGATGACTTTTTTAATTCTGCGGATTTCGGAAAAATCGCCTAAAGACGCTCAAAACCAAACATATTTGAAACTGGAATAAGTTTAATGAATTTTGTGGAGTAATGTAGATTTTGATCGTGCTTTTTTTTCAATTTGCAAAATTTCTGATGTTTCGAGATTCTCGCGAATGTTGTGTATTTCTGAAATAATGTGGAATTTTTTGTCGTTTTTGGAATGAGCGAATTGGCGACAGACTTTAAGAATTTTGCAAATATGTCAATTTGCGACACGAAATGACTCGTTCTATCAATTCAACACTTCAATGGTTTCTCGCCAGTGTGAGTACGTTTATGTCTATCAAAATGAAGTGTGTTTTATGGAGGTTGGGTTTGTTTATTCTGTAATAATATGGTTTTTCGTCAGTGTGACAGACGAAATTTGACTTTGGAAACAGTATACCGAGAGAATTTTCTGACAGAGCGAGTAATGACAAAACTTTTTTATGTCATCTCAACAAAAGTATGGTTTTTCGCCAGTGTGAATAGTTCGTGTTCATTAAAATGTAGCGAGTCTTTTGAAGGTCAAGTTTGTATTTGTACATTTGCACTTGTATAGTTTTTCTCCAGTATGAGTACGTTCATGTCTATAAAGTGAGTCTTCTGGAGGTGACGTTTGTATATTTTGCACTAATATGGTTTTTCGCCAGTGTGAGAAACAAAATTTGACTTCAAAAATGTACACTAATAGAATATACTGACTGCGAGTACTGACATAGTGACATGACTTTTTATGTTAACACAAGTACGGTTTTTCGCCAGTGTGAGTACGTTCATGTCTATTAAAGTCAAGTGAGTCTTCTGAATGTTAAGTTTGTATTTGTACATTTGCAATTATACGGTTCTTCGCCAGTGTGAGTACGTTTATATCTATTAAAATGAAGTGAGTCTTTTAGAGGTTAGGTTTCTTTATTCCGTCCTGATATGGTTTTTCGGCAGTGTGAGTATACGTTTATGTCTATTAAAATGAAGCGCGTCTTTTGAAGGTTAGGTTTGCAAATTTTGCACTATTACAGTTTTTCACCAGTGTAAGAACCAAAATACAATGTACTGATAGTGCGAGTTCACGTATAATTCTATACGCTTATTATTTTTCTAGCAACTATAATTTTTATAAAACCTGTAAAAAATTCACGAATTGTTCATAAAAGTTTCTTCTTTCCAAATTCTGTTCCATAAACCTTTTATAAAATATTCTATTTCCATAACAACTCGACAACCTTTTTTTTCAATATATATTTAATATTCGTCAAAGAAACTTTAATAAAAATTTTATAAAATCATTTTAGAATATTACACATTCCATAAAAGTATAATCAAATTGACCTTAAAAAAATTGCATTATTAAATAAAAACTTTTATAAAGTTTTTATAAGAAAAACTAGAATTACCCTAGATGTTACCTGTTATCTTCTCGTAATTCTTCGATCCTAGTTTTATAAAACTCGATGTCGGTCATTTTTTCCCGATACCTCGAAACCTCGAGTTCAAGTCGATCCGCTCTTTCCGCTCTTTCCAAAACAGCGTCGAGTTCGTCCCGGTAAGATTTCGCGGTACGCGCTTCGAGGGTCAATTCTTGGTTCTGAAAAACTCGAAATTCGTTAATTACAGGATAATTGTTTAAAAACATAAGTACGAAAAAATTTGCCAAAAACATACTTCTTGCTTCAGCTTTGACAGAAGAGATTTGTGGTGCTCCAATTCTTCTTTACATTCCAGCAAAGATTCGGTTTTTTCCTCCCTGAAAGTTTTTTGTCAAGATTTCAGGAATTCTAGATTCTATTTATCGTTTTATCGATGAGATTTATTATTTTTTGATTCCAACTAGATGAGTTTGTAGCTATGCGTCAAATTTTTGAATTCACGAAGATTCAATAATTCTGAGGAAAATTATTGTTATGCAAAATAAAAAATACAAACGAATATTAATGATAAGAATGACAAATGAAAGATAATAATTAAAAATAACAAAATTATTATAATTATGAATAAAATCATTATTGTACAGAATAAAAATATATACAATTAAATACAATTAACATAATAAGTATGATGATGAAACAATTATTATAATATAAAAATGATTTCTGTTAATATTCTTATATTCATGTACATTTTTTAGGCTTTCGATAAAATTTAAAATTTGGAACCAAATAGAAATTTCTCAAATTTCGCACTTAATCCTTAATTATTATGACTACAATTATTATTTTTATAATTATTACAATTCTTGACGCTGTTTTCTGACTTTCGATTTCCAATCCGCCAATTCCACAGCGAAATGGTGATTTTCCTCTTTTCCGGATTTTGCAATGCTTCGTCTTTTAACTTTGTTCAAATCTTCGCTTTCGGTGCTCAAATTCGGCTCCGTTTGGTCGACATCATTTATTGTCATACTTTTCCATTTCTGTGGAAGTAATCGAAAAAATTGTCAAATAAGCAGAATAATGAAATGGGTGAAAATCGACAATTTTATTCAACATAACATTAATGAAATTAATCAGTTTGATAAAAAAAACTTCTTGATCACAAATTTTTGAATGTATTCATTTATTTACAAAACGAAAAAAAATATTTTTCGAAAATAAAAAAGCTTCTTAAATCTGAATATTTTGAAATTAAAATAATTCAACAATTTTTTGGCTCTGAGTCATCAATTTAAGAAAAATTTCACAAGTTTAATTAATGTTTTGATAATAAAATAATTCAAAGTTTTTTTTGCAAAAAATATCGTTTTGTCTTATAATTTTCAAGGGTGAAAAATGATTATAGTTGTTTTAATATTATTATATTATAATATAACAATATATTTCAGCTGAACTTCGATCGAGCACTCTATAATTTACCATGAAGATCTCAGCAGCGATAAGGCTCCGAGTTTCACAGTAGGCAGCAAATTCCAGAAGCCTGGAAAGTCATTAACGCTGTGCCGTTTTTTGGTCTGGGTCCCTTGAGGTTTCTACCTGATGGTGTTTTTTACCCGTCTCATCGCTACTTTGATCGAGCGTAATGTTTACTTGAGACCCCCGAGCCGAGCGCTCGATCGAAGTTTAGCTGTATTGTTCTTCTTTTGATTTTCTATTCACCTTACCTCTTTGTAAATATTTCTTTCCTGAACAATTTTTTTTATTTGCGTAAAAAGTTGTCCCATATTCACGCATTCCATAGAATCCTGGGTAATTACGATTTCTTGGGAGTCTGTGACCTGAAAAATTGACGTCATTAAATTTTTTTCCTACAAATTTTGCCTGACATAAAAAAAATATCCAACTTGATGATTATAATGGTCAGTTTTCTTTTTTTTTTATGTATAAAAACTTAAAAACTCATTTACAATCATTTTTTGTAATAATTGATAACAAAAAACGAAAAAAATGAATAAATAAGCAAATTTAAATGAAAATAAATAAATACACAAGTTGATGTACTGAAAAGTTAATGAATTAATAAATGGTTCAACAGATAAAGAAATAAATAAGATCGTTATTTAAAAAAACGATGAATTGTTGTTGAGTAATAATAAATAAAAAAATCAAGACATTTATAAATAAATTAATGCATCAATACAAATATGAATATGATCTAAAAATCAATAAACGCATAAATACTATGAATTTTTTAACAAACTAATGAACAAATAAACACCTGTTTAATGCAATCGACGATCGCCAATTGCGTGTCGACATTGAGTGACTTGATTTGTGTAATAAATTTCTCTTTGTTCGGGCACTGAACAGCGCAGCCCAACAATAACAAAAGCAAAAGATTCATTTCCCCGATGTGAGATTCTGGTTCCTTTCCTAAATTTGTGGTGTCCGGCAATTTCAAAACGACGTGTCCCAATTCTTCCTCATAAAATTGTTTCATGTTTCCCACGATCGCTTCCAAATTTTTGACTCGCGAAATCGAGTTCGACGGAGTTGCCGAAATTGTTGGCGCTGCGAAAGGTTCGGGGTCGCTGTAAAAAATCGTAATCATGAGTTATTCTGATTTAAATCTAAACGCTTTAGAAATCTTGTGAATTTTGTTTTAAAAACAAAAAATAATTTTTTGAAAATTTTTCCAGTACATTTTAAATTTTTCCAAAAAATCGGACACCAAATCATGCTTGTTCCTGTGGGGAAAAAAAATTATTCTCTGCAGTGATAGTAAAAATAAATCATTATGAAGAATAACCTCAATATGTTGAATAGAAAAACTTACATTTGTAGGAAAACATTGTGCAGCAGAATTCCATCAACCAAATCATCGTAATTAACGAGTAAATTCGGGTCATCCAAACAACTACTGAACTGCAAACAAAAATATCAAATTAAAAGGCTTTTTGCTCGAACCACCGAAGGGATAGGACGCGCCTCGCTGTTCCAAAACCTGCCAAAACATAACCCACAACCAAACACGTGCTGATCACCAAAACACCGCTCTACTTTTCAACATCTGTACCCACAACTCCTTTCCTTTTTCTCCGCGGTGAACTTCTGAAAGGTACTGTACAACCCTCAAATTTTATAATCACCTTTTTTCTTTTTTAAAAAAACTCAAACATGTCCCGAGAACGCAATTCGTCGCACGGCATAGACCCAGGGCCCCAAAACATTTATCTCAATCTTGAATCAGATTTTGACCCAAATTTGCTTTTGAACAAATACGCAGAGCACCACAGCGCCCCGTATATAGTAATCCTCGAGCAAATCCAAGGGAAAAAACCAAACTTCAATCAAGAAATCAGACATTATGGGGAAACGGGAATGGGCTACCTCTTGCACAAAAAATTTCCTGAAAACATGAAATTCCTACAGTCGATTGTAAAATCTGGAAAAGACAAGTTCAAACTCTTTTTTGAATCTTTCTCAGCGGCCAACAGCTTCACTGACTTGGCTATTAACGATCAAATCTACCTCAATGAAAAATGGCACATTAATCATATTTCAAACCTCACCACTAATAACAAAATTGAAATCCTAGGGATGAATTTCACACACAACAAAACCCAATACAACATATTCTCTCTATACAATCCACCCAACAACAGAACAAACAATGATTTCTGGACATTGATAACGGACTACATTGACTCACATCCTAACTGTATACTCTTAGGCGACTTTAACATAACACACCCTGACTGGTCAAATAAGGCACGGTCTCCCAATAGAGAATCCCTAAACCTTCACCACGCCACTGTGAATAGCAATCTTATCCGCCTAAACGACGGTAATCCCACTCACTTTTGCCCCAACTCCAACACAAACAATGCCCTCGACCTAACCTTTATAAAAAACCACCTATTCCCAAAATTCACTTGGTCAATATTAGAAGACACCTACAACAGCGACCACTTCCCCATAACCATCGAACTAAATGAATCCAAACCTCTTCAAATTAACTCAAGACCATCCATCCTACTCAATAAAACCAACTGGCAGAATTTAAAATCCTCATTATCTCTTTAACTGAAATCCGGATTTAATTTTGAACCCACAAACTTAGTCACAAACTACTCTATGTTTATCAACTTGGTCAAAGAAACTTTAATAGAAAACGGAGCAATTATCGAAACATATTCCTCAAAAAGGAAATTCCCCCCCACTCCATGGTGGAACGACGAATGCTCCATGATCACCCAAAAAAGAAGAGAACTTATAAAAGAATATAAAAGACATTCAACATTAGAAAACCTCAACAACCTTTTTGATTATTACGATTCCTCCCGTGAAGAACTCCACCAAATTAAAAAAGACAATTTCATAAAATTTTGCTCCTCCATCAACCCAAGAATGAACTTCAATAGAACTTGGAGCATAATCAGATCCTTTATTAAAAAACGAGCAAAAACAACTCCATCAGAAAACTCCGATAATTCCCCGGACAACCCATTAATAGAAAAAGCTATTGAAAAAATAACAACCACCAACACTTCAATAACAACCCAATCTGTACGTCAGTCTCTAAAAGACACACTTAAAGATAACTTTTATGAAAACTCGCCGAACGCCCTCTCTGAACTTGACTCAGACTTAATAAAACCCTTTACAAAAAAAGAATTAAAATCCGCCATCAAACAAGCTAAACCACACTCAGCAGTTGGACCTGATCTCATCTCCAATAAAACTATCCGAGAACTTCCGCCTGATGCCCTAGAAATCCTACTTAAATTCTACAACTCCTTCTTCAATAAATGGGACTTCCCTGACTCCTGGAACGAATTTTTCGTAATCCTGATCCCCAAACCAGGAAACAAAGGATTCCGCCCT
>JAPYZK010004433.1:0-10450 GCA_030522785.1 Platygaster equestris
ATTCCCACAAAAATCCAGTTGATTCTAATATTTGGTAATTCGTAAAAATTCATCTGTATCTTAAAATTGCTCTCAAAATCAGCAAAGAAAAAAATGAAGATATTTTTAAAAAATGTGCACCATCGTCCCAAGATTTTTCAATCCCAGAAAAATTCCACTCTAAACTCGTATAATTCCAAACGGTTTGAATAAAATCTTCAAAATTTCTGAATATCAAAAAAGAAACTAATATTTATTTTGTTCAATTCCATACTCCCACAAAAATCAAGTCAATTCCAACATTTTGTAATTTCTAGAAATTCTTCTTTAGTTTCAAATTGCTCTAAAATTAGCAAATAAAAAACGGAGATATTTACAAAAATCAGCACCATCCTCCCAAGAGTATGTAATCCCAGAATGGCACCCAGGAAAATTCCACACTGAACTCGCAAAATTCGCAACATTTTAAAAGAAATATTTAAATTCCGAGGCACTGTACACCCTCGTCGCGAGCTTTTGCAAGACTGTCCACCCTTGCCTCTAAACTACCTTGATGCAAAGTGGAGGGAACCAAGCTCCTCCCATTCGACTCCTCTAAAGGGGCTCGAAAAAAAAGATTCACCCCTTTGCACAACCCTTCTGCCTACTAAAAAATACCCTCTATCTGAATCATAAAAACCCCCTTCCTGTAATATTTTTAAAAACCACCAAATTCGAAACGAACTCCATAATTCTAATTTCTGACACACTGAAAAATAGAGTTTTAAATTCCAGTAAGTAATTATATGTTTCAAAATTAATGTTTTTAATATATTAGTATTACACACAATTTTTTTGTTTATTCAAAATGGTAATTTTCCCCTGAAGAATTGTTGGCTTTTTTGTACAATCTTGTACAGTGCCATTTTATTAAAAATATGAATATGAATTATATGCATTTTTTTTTCAAAGTTTGTTTATATATAATATTAATTTGTCAAATGTTTCTTATTTATTGAAAAAGGTGCTTTTTTCCTGGGAGAATTCAGAATTTGTTGTATAAAATTGAGAGACTACCATTATTAGACTATTATTATTACCATAGTAGACTACCATTATTACAAAGATTCTGACTTGGCTCATTTTCATTCAAAAGTCGACATTTTTTTTTGTATTTGGAATTTTTGGAAAATTTTCAATAAGAAAAAAAACTTCAAAATTTGAATACACTTTTTTGTTTTATTTCAAATTACTACTGGTGAATTTTCCAATTGAAATTGTTATAAATAATCTGTTAGTTGTGTTGAAATAATAAAAAATGCTGGACTCGACGAAGTAGAATTTAAACTGTCTGCTTCTGCGTGAAGTCCAGGATGTTGGATGGAGTGGAAGAAGACCAATCACGGAGCAGCTTCGTTTTTCCCCTCAGGGTGGCGGAATCTTAGATCAGGATAGTCAATGCGAAATGTTAGTCTTCGATCCTGCTCCTGGTTGGTCGAGCCCTCGCTCCGAACCTAAAAGGGGTGCGACATTCAGATTAGTTTTCATACCAACTCTTAAAAAAATTGTCTGATTCTTTCCCTAAAAAACACCCTTCTGAATCTCCCAAAAAAGAATAAAAAATGAAATTGCAACAATTTATCTTTGAAAATAAATTTCAACATGAGAACAAAATTTTGAATAGATTTATAAATGCGAAAAACGTGTTGAAACTGAAAATTGCAATAAGAAATATCGAGTACGAGGTCGAAACTTTTTCAGCCACGCGAACCCTTTTTTTAAGTTACCCCTTTTTTATGGGTGAAGGGGTTACAGGCACCCCATTGTCAAGGGGGAAAAAGCTGGGGAGAGAAAAAAGAAACACTTTCTAAAGCGTTTTTTTACGTTTCGTAGATGAAAATGAATAGAAATAATATTACAAATTATATTTTTGTTTTTGTTACGAAAATTCGAAGTTTATAACCTATAAAAACAGAATATTTACTAATTTTATATGTATACGGATATTTAGTCGTATCGGGAATTCGTGTATTATTTTGCTATGAATTTTAGAATATCAAACTTTTTCTTCGCGTATTATTTTTAAGTTGGTTATAAATTGTTTACTCATTTATTGACAGTTCAACCGTCGGGTTCCGATGTTTTGAATAACGCGTCGGTAAGTGCGTTTACTGCCTTGCCTACGTCCTGCGTCACCGAAAAACATCCTGTTATCATCAGCAACTGTCAGACACTGAAACAGTCAGAATCAGAAAGTGCCAGAAAGTGGCAAGTGACGTTTTCATACTTCAAAATATTAACAAGTCGCTTTTTTGGGGATTTTTGGTGTTTGACAAAATGAATAGACTTTTTGGAAAAGCGAAGGCCAAAGAGCCCGGCCCGAGTATTGCGGATTGTATTGCGGGGGTGAGCAAAGTTTGCCATTTTTCGAGATTCTCGTTGTGTGGATCAGAACAATGGCAATTGTTATTGTCATTTTGTATTTACAATGAAAATTGCAGTTTTCTCAACAGCGATTTTTAGTTTTCTACAAAATGAAATGATGCTGTGAAGTTTGAAGGATTTGGGATGTTTGATTTTAGTTGGTAGATTTTGAGGTTAAAGCAATGACAAATATGTATTTTATGATATTCGAAGTTTTCGTAAAATTACTGATGAGTATAAAATTGAAAACATAGCATTAGACAACATTGTTTATAACGTTTTTCAATTTTTTCAGACTCCGGTTATTTGCCAAATTTCTCTCGAGATTTGTGGATTATTTTCTAAATTCCAAAGTTATCAAATTTTCAATATTTGAATTCAGATTCTAATAGTTCGAAACTCAAAAATGAAAAATTACAAATACTAACTCTAATATTCCAATTTTTGAATTTTGAACTTCGAAAATTGTAGATCAACTTGAATGTTTAAGAAATTCCTCAAAATGTTCATAAATTCCTGATTCTTAGACAAATTCCTTTTAAAAATTTGTGGAAATGTGCAAATTTCCACATAATCTCTATAATTTTTTATATCTTATACAGAACTGGATTTTTCAAAATTTTTGCATTGTTAAGTTTGGATTTTCAAAATTTGCAATTCCAAGAATTGTCAAGTCTCGTTTCAGACTGTTTATGAATATTTGCATTGCAGGTTGAAAGCCGAGCAGATTCTTCCGAGAAAAAAATTGCCCGCTTAGATGCCGAGCTCAAAAAGTACAAAGACCAAATGGCAAAAATGCGAGAAGGACCAGCAAAAAATGCAGTCAAGGCAAAAGCACTCCGTGTCCTGAAACAGCGAAAAATGTACGAAAACCAAATGGACAATTTGCGACAGCAAGCTTTCAACATGGAACAAACCAATTACGCTACCCAGTCGTTGAAAGACACGCAAATCACTGTTTCTGCCATGAAAGACGGGGTCAAGCAAATAAAAAAAGAATTCAAAAACATCAATATTGACAATATTGAGGTATACACAAATTACTTCATTGTTCACAACATATTTCATGTTGGATGTCTAACGATACCGAAAAAGTGAAAAATCGAAATTTTTTATGCATTTCAGGAATTACTGTTATTTGCATTTTTCAAATTTAATGTAGGATTTTTTGAATCCGAGAACTTGAAATTTAATATGAAGTTTAGTAATCTGTTCAGTAAAGAAAATCAAGTAGACAAATTATGATTTGGAGATTCTAATATTGAAAATTCCACGTCATTGGAAATGTGAAAATTGCAAAATATGTACATTTGTTTGGTTCTAGAAAAGTCAAAAATTTCGTTACATAATAATATGTGAACGACCCTTCATATCTGTAATTCATAAATATCACCAAAATAGTTATACATTTTTTTCAACTGCACGTAGGACCTGCAAGACGATTTGTCGGACATGCTGGAACAAGCCGATGAAGTTCAAGAAGCCCTGGGTCGAAGTTACGGAATGCCCGAAATCGATGATGATGAACTCGAAGCTGAACTTAATGCCCTGGGCGACGATCTTGCCCTAGAAAGTGACGCTTCTTATTTGGACGATGCCATTACTGCTCCAAATGCTCCAGATAAAGAACCTGGAGCTGCTTCCATCAGAAACAAAGTATATGAAATTCCCACATAATTTTACATTTCGAACTAGTGCGATAATGTTCAGAATCACATGAGTTGACAAATCATTACTCTAACCATATTTTATCCCACAACGTGAAAAAAGTGCGTTAAAAAAATGTCAACAGTAAAAAAAGTATAGACTTTTTACACTTTGATAGATAAAATAATGTATTTCAGAACAGTTGAAAAAAAAAAACGACCAATTTACAAAATCTGAATACTACATAAAAAATCAGCATTTCAAAAATTGTAATGACTCCACAAAAGTCCAAAAACTTAATAGTGCTTTTTAGTTTACAAAAATATAAAATAATTTTCCACTTTTCAGGATGGTGTTCTCGTCGATGAATTCGGATTACCCCAAATACCAGCAAGCTAAATTTACTGATAACAGTTTCTGAAAATTTTTTCTTTTTTGACACAATGACAAACTACTTAGAAAAATGAAAAGAAATAGTCCATTAACTTTAATTTAAAAGAATATATTTTTCCAGTCATTCTAATATGTGTTGTTATCTTTTAAGGCGAATGTAAAAAATGCTTTGCATGAAAAAACAATAGTTTTGTCAAACCAGGCTTAGTCTAGGCACAATTATCGGCGTTTGGTTTTGCAATTCTTTGTATCTCGTTGACACGTTCGCAACGATTTCCTTGCTTTCGCGAAATTCGTCGATCTCGAAGTTGTCGACTTGCGTGTAATGATGAACGTAAGCCTGGAAAATGAATGTTTAATAGATTTGCGATTATTGCGCTAATCACGGAGTTGCATTTTTTACCTTTGTTTTGTACAGTTTGTCGAATTGGCGTTCGATGTCGTCGAATAGATCGGACATTGAGGTCGAGTTTAGCAAAGAAAGAATGGATGCAGGGTGTCCAGAAGGTGGAACTGAGCACATTCCTATTTTTGTTGCGTTTTGGTTCCAAGGGGTCAATTTGGCTTTTTTTTGAAATCTAAAAAAATTGTTTTCGTTGTTTCTTCGCGAATATTACAATCAGAAAGTTCAGAGAAATTAAAATATTTCCAGGCTCAAATTTTTTATGACAATTCTGGCATGGTGGCAAATGCACAACTTTTTTTTGTACATGTGGACTACTGTACAAGGGACTATTGTACATCTCCTATTATATATAACAGGAGATGTACAATAGTCCCTCGTACAATAGTCCACATGTACAAAAAAAAGTTGTGCATTTGACACCATGCCACAATTCTTTGTTTTAATTGTAAAGTTTGATGGAATTTATTTTTTTCGAATTTTGGAAATCTTGAATTTAAGTGATTTGAATTTGGTTCGATTCTGGACATTTTTGATGTTTTTTTTTTTTTTTTTTTTTTTTTTTTTTTTTTTTTTTTTTATTTTTAAGTTTTTGAACATTTTTAAAATGATCGAAATTACAGTTATACTGTTATTAGAAATTCTTGTTTTATTCGAATAAAATTTTATACAAATCGAAGTTCTTATCAGGTTGAATGATGAAATGTTTCAAACTTTAATGAATAAATAAAATGTCCATTTTTAAATGGTTTTTTGAAATTACCTTTGTATATTTCTTTCCACATCACCCAACGAAAAATTTCCTCTCACAATGTGAGCCGCCCCAATGCAAACTGAGCCAAGTTTCAGAGGATCAACTTTAGTCATTTGATTATTTCTGGTCCAGGCTTTCGTGAACAAGTCATCGTAGAATCTGAAGGTTTTTTTTTTTCACTCATAATTTAATAATATTATAGTCATGCCCAAGATCAAGTAATTTTCATAATTTTTGGAAATTCTCAAATCGAAACTTTAGTAAATTCTAAAACGATTTACGAAATCGAACTCTAGTTATATTCCAAGATAAGTGTCTTTTTTTCTGTACTGCAATAATTATAAGCTTAATTACAATGTATAATTATGTTTACAAACTCTGTCACGTATTCTTAATTATTTTTATTAACATACTTGGAAGTGCAATGCGTCGCAACGTCTGGTGTAGTCAATGCAGTTGGACTTACACTACACGAAATATAATGCAATAATGGGTACGGCACAAGATTCGTCGCAAATTCATTCATGTCTGTATTTAAAGGACCCGGAAATCGTGCTCCGCTGAAAAAAATTGTTCAAGTTTATGGAAAGCATTTTTCAACAACTTTTAAAATATATTGACGAATGATGACAAATTCTGAAAACTGATGAAACATGATTTCTTTTTTTGTCAGCGTTACTAAATATCGAATAGTCATGACAAATTTTTGAATCATTGCATTTATATTCTGTGAATTCATTTTTGATACAAATTACTGGAATAGAATAGGTGAAAAAACATGGTAATTTGTGTATAAAATTTATAATTTATACTTTTTTTTTATAAAACCTTGTTAAATGAAGCAACATGTTGACGATAACGCTGTTCATGTCTTGAAAAGGTTTGCATGAAGCGTTATAAATCAGTTGACTCGCGTTATCTTTTTTGCCCAATGTCGAATTGCATATTTCTTGTAAAACTGAATTTTCCACCGGAAAAACGCAAGTGGCGTGTTCCAGTAATTTTCTCGTCGTTAGCAAACTGTTGTATGGAGCAGTAATTACGTCTTTTGAGCCCATCGGATAAACGCAAGTTACATGCCTGGAATTATTTAAAAATTATTAATTCTGTTCTACACAATTTTATGCATGTTAGAGACGTAATGGAAAATTAACATTTATATACGCAATTTATTTTTTTTGCCATTTTATTATTTATTATAAGGTTACATTTTTCAAACTCTATTCGATTTCTATCTCGTTTCCCAACAGATTTAAAAATAATGTAATATTGTAATGACATTTATGAAGTCAATGTTGGAACTTTCGAAATACCAGATTGAAAAATTTCACATTTATGTTTGAAATTCAGAGCAAATAAATAGAAAAATTTATACATTTTAGTATACATAAAATTTGGAATTTTTGGAATAAAAATTAAAAAATTAGGGTTTTTGATAGCTTTTTATCAGTGAACTTGAATCAGTTTTTTAAATTTGAAAACCCAGAGTTGAAATATTTGAGAAAGTGCAATTTTTGCCATGGAAAAATTGCATTATCAAAAGGCAATTTTTTTATTAGCAAAAAATTAATGCAATTTTGAAAAAATTCATTTTCATTCAAAAATTCGAGTTTTTATTTCAAGGACATTTTATGATGATATAATAATTACATAATAAAATTACCTATCAACATGTGAATAATTATCCTGCAAAATTTCAAGCGTCGCTGCTCCCAAACCTGAGCCAGTGCCACCACCAAGAGAATGCAGAAGCAAAAAACCATGTAAACTGTCGCACTTTTCAACAGTGCGGCGTACCATTTCTTCGATTTTTTCGCAATATTTCAATCCGTGGGTGTAATAGCCTGTTGCCCTGAATTTGTTGGACAAAAAAAATTTTCTATCATTTGGATCATTTTTTCTGAGAACTGTTCATACGAAAATTCATAACTCTCATATTTTTTCAGTATTTCTGACATTGATTTCCATTTTCAACAAATTAATTTTTTTATTTCATATTTTGTGAAAAATTTTTAACATTTTTTAGGTAATAAATTTTTAATTTTGTATGTCCTTCGTGATTGAAAAAAAACGATGCTGCATATTTTCTATTTCCTCAAAAGTTAAAAATATTTTAACAATGTAAAAAATACTACTAATTTTGAAAACTAATTGATACCTACAAATCGATTTCGTAATTTTTAATTGTTTCAAACTTATAAACAATATTCCAGAAAATCTAATTTCCATTTTTATGCATATTTTTCAGTTTTCTCACCAATTATTTCCTGACCCCGGATTATTGCTAATCATAAAACTTTGGTCAAACAATGATCTCAATTGTCCACATCTGTATCTAGATATTACTCGATCTTCCATGTCTATCAAAACAGCCTATACAAAAAATTGCAAGCTCAATTTTTTTTTAAATTCAACTATTGCAGTGATTCAACATTTTTTGTCAATAATTCGCTATCAAAATGAAAATTTCCATGATTTTCGAATCAATGAAAAAAATAGCAACATTTAATTACATCGTTTTTATAAACATACTCGAGCTTTTACTTTTGCCGCTACTAAATCCGGGATCGTTTTAAAAGCTAATTCCGTTTTGCATTTCGGAATATGAAAAAAACTCTCAAAAGCTTCTGAAAGTTCCTTGGTATTTTTTTCATAACTTTTTTGGGCTTTCAAAAGGTTGACACCGCCAACATTTGTTTTTATGCCATGTTCGTGGAGCACCAAAGGCCAGAATGAATTTCCTATTTGGTTTCCACATTGCCCAACTATAAATAATATAAGCAATTATTCATATTTTTACTGATCGTAATACTTTTAAAAATTAATATCCAACGTAAAGTAGATTTGTATTATAAATTTTCATTTAAATCGTGCAATAAACATTTCTGTGAATCATATAATTTTTTTAATAATTATACCTTGTATAGTAACAAATTGACTCATTTTCCCTTGTTTTCAATTTTCGAATCGAATTCCCAAGATGACAACAAATTTTTCAATTCCTGCAGATCAATTATCAGTAGACATTAAACAAACTGAAAGTTTAACGAACTTCAACGAACTTTTGTCACTTTTGACATTTCCCCACTCCCAACCTCCACTAGAGTTCCTATAAATAGAGAGTTTGGCTATCGGGCGGAAATTTTTTATTGGCTGGACCCAAAGCTTCACCCAAAATGGCGGCTCCAATAGGAAGAAGCGATTTTACGTAGGTGTCGAATGTATGTGTGCGAGCCGCCGCCGTTTTGGGTCAAGCGATCGACACGTACACACTAACACATTGCAGATGGCCAGATCTGCCACAATAACAAGTAACCGCCATATTTAAAGAGAAAAAAGCGCCAGTTTTGAATCACCTTTTAATTGTGCATTCAATTAAAAAATGTACATTGTCAAAAATACATTCAAAAATTTACAATAATTTCGAACAACAAATTTAGACATTTAATTAATCAGCTTTCGCAACCGCGAAATTGCTTTCTTCAAAAATTGCTCTTTACTGGTGTCCCTTTTTTCGAGTTTTTGCACCAGTTTTTTCATATTATTTTTTACAATGTTCCACTGCAATTTGTCTAAACCATGATAAGAATCTGATTCGAGAAGTTTGATCAAATCTTGTTTTGTTCTTATATCTCCTACTTTTGTCATTGCTTTTTCTTTCGAAGATTCTTTGACTTTCAAGGAAGTTAAGGGTTTTTTTGGACTCTTGTTCTTTTTTTCTTTCGGTTTCGTCTCTGATTCGATCAATATTTTGACTGCTTTTTGTTTCTTTTTCGGAAGTTCTGATTTTTGGTAAATTTCTTTCATTTGTGAAAATTCTGGAGATTTTGGTATACTTTGTTCCATTTTTCGTTTTTTGGAAGAGAGAAATGAATTTTCTTCCAGCTTGTGTTTTTTCTTCGGCGTTTTTTCCGGTTCCAATGATTCATTCTTGCATTGTGATTCGAATGATGCTCTGTCAATCCGTGCTGAAAAACAATGGATTATTCTGAATATTTTTTGTTTAAAAACTTGTTATAAAAACTTATCCGTTTTTTGAAATATTTTGACTTTAAAGATGAAAAATTGCTTCAAATGTGTATAAAACCAGTCGAAATCATCCCATTCTTTAGAACAGTTGATTACAAATGAAATCCAATCAGTTTTTAATCAAAGCTTTAAAAGTAAATCTCAAAAAAAAAAAAAAATGTCTCACTTCCTGAGTCGATTTCCAGATCCATCATCTGATTATTGAGATATTCATTTTTCTTCTTCATATTTTCCAATCTCCACGTTTCTTTTTTACATCTGAATTCAAAAGCGGCTCTGTTAATTACTCCTGAAAAAAAGTACATTTCAAATTAAGTTATTCTTTAAAATTCAACATAAACTTTTTTTCATTCATATCGCATGAACAAAAAACCTACTTCCTGTGTCAATTCTTTCCTCCGTCATGGAATTTACGTAACTATTGTTATTCGCAAATTCATCGTTTCCGTCATCCTGTAAAACGTCTACAGAATTCTCTAATTTTTCTAGAAGATCCGTATCTTCTAGGAAATTTTCTTCCAATTGAATATCATCTTCATCTGCGTCCATTTTGATCAAATTGAAAATTGATTTTTCCAATGGCTGTTGTCGCAAAGTCCTGCAAAGGAATACAAAATGTAAATAATTGTAAGTAAAAATGTTGGCAATGAAAAAACCTACGCCGAAGTTTCTTTGATCCGTGACAAATTCAGCCAATCTTTCAAATTACCCAACAGCTCGTAGTTTTTGGGTAACCAAGGTTCGCCGACAATTTTCAATTTGTTCACGAATTCGTACAAATTTGTGTACCAATCGCATGATTTTTTTATTATGTAGCGTGATATGGTCCTGCAAACATTTTG
>JAPYZK010004434.1:0-10450 GCA_030522785.1 Platygaster equestris
TGAGCGTGAGTGAGTAAATAGCTATAGGTCGTTAAGATGAGCGTGGGCGAACAACTTATTCGCCCACTAGTGGGCGAACGAGTTCATCACTCGCATGCCGTACGTGAACAATAAGGTAATCCATTATTTCGTCCATTCTCAGCAGAGCCACGAAATTACATATTTCTCGTGGGCGTTGAATAAACGCCTTTTGTACAACTGCAAAATTCTCGTGACACCAAATGGTCTCGTTTAAATGTACTCGGAGGACAGCACAATGAAACCTACGAATCGAGTAACAGTTTCACTGTGTATCAAATGCCGCATTTTGCGAATTCATATCCGTTTTACCAAACGTGACAAGCGCAAGTATCGTCACATCGAGCTTGGCAACATTCCAGGCTAGCAATTGGAACGCACTCTGGCTTTTTGTCCAGCATGAATAATGCTCTTCAAAGACCTTATGTTTTTCCACCAAAGCTGCCCCATGCCGATATTCAAAATCGTTTAATTGGGGATCAATATTTTCCACGGAAAAGCGACACTCGCGAATTTTATCCGTCGCGTTTAAATCCAGTCATCAATCTTTGGTAAAAATGCAGAATGATAAGGTTTTCCGACATGTTTCAAGTATTCAAAATTTTACACTCCGAAATTTAAGTCAGTAGTAACCTTAAAAAAAGCTGTTGGGTCACTAAAATGAGAGCAAAAACTCTTGCAAAATGTCTGCCCATTTGCATTTCCTCAACTCTCCGAACATGACCAGAAATTCCACGAACGCTGTCCAAGTAAATTGCCAAAATTTTCGTCGTTAATTCGCGATACAGAAATTATGGCGCACCGAACGCTTTACATAATGGAAGCGAGTGTCACGCAGGAAAGAGTGACGTTAAGTTCGGAAAGCCGATGCCCCGTGCGTGGAGCGTCATATGCGGGCATAATTCGCGAATTGACAGTTATGCGTTGGTCGTCGACAAACAAGCATACGCGTCTGCCATTAGTCGGACAACGCCGGATTTATCGGCGTAAAAGCTCTCGCGCGTCACCAAGGGATACATTAATTTCCAGCGCGCTCATTTAAAACGAATGGATGACGCCCCGGGCGAGGCGCGAGGCGTCATTACCCGAAGAATACACTTTTTTCCGCTTCATTTGAAACCGAATCTGTCGGTGGAAAATGAATTATTACCGCGGGATACTGTGGAGTGGAGTTGGCGAAATTTTCCAAAGGTGTTTGAACGGGCTGGGAGGGAACTCGATGGCGAGAGAAAAATGGGAAACGCGATGGGAGTTCGTGTGCTTTGGAATGACGGATCGAGATTTGGAATAAAGCTTCAAAGAACGATTAAACACGATTTTGTGTATATATGCTTCAAGAAAATTCGAGTAATGGAAGAATGTAAGGATTTCATCTGTAATGAGGATTTCTATTATAGAAAAGGAAACGGAGAATTTTTCTGAAGGCAATCATAAATGGATTTCATTCCCAAATACGATGTACGACATTTTTTTCAACTCTTTGAGAAACGAATAAATTAGCGTCAGAGTACAAGCAAACTCGAAAACGTGCAGTTTAACAAATTATGATACATTTAGCGAATGTTTTTCGGAGTAAGTGAGTGTCTGGAAACATAAAACGGAACGTTCATTTTGATTGCAGATGTTTAGGAATTTCACGTTTTACATATTTATGAATATATTTCTGTTAGTTCATGACAAATGTAGAACTAATTATATCGTAACACATGAAAGTCTCAAGATTTGACGTGGTAAAGCTTTTTCCAAAAATGGACTTTCATTGGCGGATTTAATTACCCAGAATGATTTATCGACACATAATTATGAAATTGTACGAAAAGATTGAAGTGAGGTAATTTTGGTCATGGATAATTGACTTCGATTCCTTGCAAATGAAGGCACTGAATTATGCGAATTCGTTTTTCACCGATTTTTTAATAGGATCGGATTTAAATTCACTGACTAGATTGACAACTGCTTCATGAAAAATTCGCATGCAATGTTCGAAGACATGTCAAAAGTTTAAAATGACTGTAACTGGGTACAAAATTGTCACTTCGATTTTGTCACAAACATGATGGGAAAATAATTGAACGAAACGAGCGCAGAATGTAGGAAAAATAACGAGTGTCAAATTTATGGAAATCGAATCAAAATCATTACTGGTCATTCGTGGAACTTCCTTGATTTTTATGACGAGTGAATTCACAGCTATATACCATGAAATATTTGGGAACGTCTGAAGATTTTTCATATTTCGTCGACGCAAATTAGAATATGTATTTTTTTACTTCGATTTTGTTTGACTGAAAGATCAAAGGGTGAAAAAGATGACTGCAAATACAGACACCGAATTTGGCAATGCTGAATTTTTAACACTTTGATTTTTAAATAATTTTTCATTGCGTTGTTTTTTCGCAAATGACTTCGCGACATTTCGAGTTTAAAAATTCACGGACGTGAAAGAATGGGCAAAAATAATGGAATCACTCTAAAATTTGACTCAACAAACTTGGAAAATGTGAAAAACATACGAAAAATGCATAAAACCAAGCAATGTTCGGAAATTAAGTAATTATCACGGAGTCTGTCATTCGACGTCGAGCGATTCGTACGCCAACCTCCAGAGAATCCGACGTTGCAATGGAACCCGGTCGGTTACAACAACGATTGAACGCTCGTCTTCTTTGGAAAGAGTAGACGAATTGACAGGGAAAATAAAAAGTGGGACTCAAGAAGCTAGAGAGCATTTTGACAGCCGCTATACGCTGGCTTGGCGACTTTTCGAAGTAAGAAATTCCCAGACAAAAAAGAAAAGGAAAAAATAAAAAAATCACTGCAAAATTTGACTCAATGAACTCAAAAAATATCAAAAACCGAAAACAATGCGTAAAATCGAGAAATGTTCGGAAATTGAGTAATTATAACGGAGTCTTGAGCAATATAATATCGTCGATCAATCACGTCAAAAAACCTCTCAGGCACCCTTAGCAATAAAAACACCGCCACAAGATCCTTCATCATTAAAGCTTGGACAGTTGATTTCATTCTCGAGTTTGATCTACACTACAAAAAAGTGACTCATTTTTATATGCCAGATTTTTGAGAGAAATATTCAATCTCTGGCAGTCTTACATCGACTTATTCTTCAGCCAATATTTTTCGATTCAGGCTATTCGTCAAAACTTCGAACACAGTCCAAAATTTCTGGAAACTTATCTAAATTTTCCATCATTTTTCAAAACTGTAAATCACACCCCCAACAAATGATTTTATTCTGTCTGAAATTGCACGTAATTTTCAATAATTATGAGCAATTTCCATCAATTTTTATATATTTTCTAAAATTCGACCAAATCCCATCAAAACTCCTGCAAGCTCACACTTGCTCAGACTTCAATACTCAACCCCTCCCAAAAATGACCCATAATCCACCAATAATCATAAATACGACCCACTTTCCACAAAAACACACTTCACTCCAAAAAAAATCCCACCCCCTTTCCACAGTGTATCTAACAACAAAAAATCCGAAAAAAAGAATTCCTCCGAGCACTCATAAACCCCTCGAAAATCACCCACAAAAAGCGCTAAGCGCACGCTCGAAAACGTAAATTTGATTACTCGAGATACTTGAACGCTCTCCAACTTCACGACTCGACAAAAGTCCATTGATCGGCGCGAGTGCTCGTTCCGTGGTCCAGTGCTGCTTTTAACCGCAACAACGTTTTTCCTCACGAGCAATCGTAAAGCTCGTGCAGCGCTGTTTTGGCCCACTTCTTACGGCCCGCAAAAGACTCTTGCGCAAACATTTATTCCTCGAAGTTCCCCGAGCTTTTTCTCCCTCTTTTTTTTGACCGGTGATCGCGATGGACAAGGGAGCAATCGTCCGATCTCACTTTGAACGTGAGCTTCGCGAGGGGTCGATATAACCCCGGCGCACTTTTTCATACTATCGGCAGTTTCGCTCCTTTCGCGGGCTCTCCTTTTTCCCTTTTCACGCGCTGCTCTGCTTCTTCTCCCGAGCTTTCGACAAAAGTAAACCAACTCCCACTATACACTTCTCGCCGCTGATTTATAGAGCTGCGGCGCACATTTATGACGCGTGCTCTGATAATTTAGAAGCGTCGTGATTTACTCTTACCGCACGCTCGAAGTATTGTACTACATGCTCTCGCGAGGGACAATGCACGAGAAACAGGAATGTGAGCAAGAGGCGGTTTTAACCCCACATTCATCTAAAATCAGTCGCTTTTCCAACTTGCAGCACAATAACCTATTTTTGACCCTCCCCCGATGTAACGGAAATTACCCCGCCACCGATAAATACATTTACGGTACTCGAGTTATCGCGAGTGAGTTATCGGTAATTCATAAACGTAAGCGGAGCGTCCTCATCGGGAATCGAGTTGGGCGTCGGAGAAGCTATTATTAATTGGTCGTATAATTTTAGATTGCACCCTTGGGAACTGTCGCCGAGGCGGCTTAAGTGGCTGGCGCTCCGGGGCGGACCTTAACATTATCTTAACCGTATCTTCGACTAGAAACATGGCGGCTCGTTTCCACGAGATAACGCGGCCATCACCGAGCGAGGGAGATCCCGAATCTCTTTGGCTCGTGTGTGGATAACCTTTTTCAAAGGACGAACGCGCGCTTCCGCCGGAACTTGGAGCTTTGTTTCTTTGTGGCCAAAGTTTCGCCAGTGCTTTTGGCTTCGCGGGCTCGGTTCATGTCCGACCGTGATCTTTAATTGCATTCTTCCGTTTCGTCTCTTTTCACGAGTCGCCTTTTGTCCCCTTAGTTTTGAGAGAATCCCGAAGAGACGTTCAAATATTCAGGTTGATACTTTTAACTCCGAGTGACAACTTTCGCGAGAAAATACGGTAATGGAAGAAAAGCTCATTTTGATGGAATGTTTTCGACATTATTTTTCGGAAAGTTTTTTTTTTATCATCTTCCGAAACTATTCTATAGATTGATAACTGGGGGACAACGCAATTTTTTTTTCATTTTCATTACGCAATTTTTTAACTTGCGAAGTTTTTTGATATAATCATTTAAATTGCTTTTATGTATTAGGTTTGTGTTCCGCGAGGTGCCTAAATTGAATGATGCGAGATTTTCGCCGACAGCTCGGCTTTTTCGCCTAGTATAGGATTACGCGCTTTTTAGTTGTTTTTGTTTCGCGATAAACTCTATTCCTTTGGCGCTCGTTTATATCGTCGAGAGCCGATCTCGTAGTTCAGGTCTTTCCTTCCTCGTTGGTCACGTCATTTTTCTCCCTTTTTATACACTCTTCTGAATCCGACATCAACATTCTCGCCCCCTGCGTGAACACGTATATAGCGTTGCCTTTTTTGGCACTGCTCGGCTATAAATTCACCGTGCGCGGGTCTATAATATCAACATCTTGTTCTAGTATTAGCTTTTCTCTGTGAACCATTTTTATTCTCGTCTCCACTATTTTTGAAACGCTGATCGTAATTTTCATGTTCCTCACATTTTCGCTCTTCGTCGTGTTCGTCATTTTTACAGTTATTGCTCTGTAGTTCTCTGAATAATTTACAGAGTATTTCCGAGCATGAATTACCTTCATTCGCAACAACTGCAACGTACTATCAAAGTCCAGACGTTACATAATTTGTTCTAGTCCGAATAATCGGACGTTTCACAGTCTCTTCAGTGAAAAAGTCGGAAGCGTAATCGTTAATTATCACGAATAAAGCAATCACAATAAAAGCCATTGTTCCGAATGTAGTACATGCGAAAACCAAGTGCGTGACAGTAATTTCAAACAGCCTCACCAAGCGAAAATTCAAGTGGTTGGAATTAGTTGACGCCTGAGTTTCTCGGTGGCTGGGACAAGAAGCAATTAACTCGACATTTTCCTCCACTTTTTCCTTTTCTCGAGTCTTTTGTTTTCAGGGTTGTATTATGCAACTAACGTCATTTTTCAGTGGGTTTTCGGAATTTATGATAATATTCAAAATCATGGAACTTACTCAAAGTTTCGATTGCAAACCGATTTGAAGAATGCATGGTAAATCGAGTTTTAGTTAAACCTCCATAACATTCGAAATATGCATTTTTCAATTATCAGATGAAAATTTCCGATGTCGAGAAAAAATATTGATAATCAAATAAGAACTTCAATCACACGTAAAAAAAAGCATGTACGTTTTTCACTGTTGAAAAAACTTGACTGTTATTTAATTAGCCGAAGTAACAAATAACCACAATTTCTCCACCAATCTAATTATAAACAATCGACTCTCCACCGCAAAGCAAAACAAGCCGAATCTGTTTTTTATTAGCAATTTGCTCCTGGCATTCCGCGAAACAAGTGAAACAAGTGAAACGAAATTACCGAACAAACTCGGGACGAAGTTACTAATGAATTAATCGAATCGTCATAAATTCGCCCACTTATCGCACCAAGTGCAATTCACTACAAACAGCATTCGCAGAGTTTAAAATTTAGCGTGAAATCGCCGAGTACGCCAACTAACGAATGCAATTTTTTCTCTGCGACCTTCTACAAAGGATGAAGAGAAAATCATAATCAGTGAAAAAAATCAAAAATCTTCAGATACATCTCAATTTTCCAAAATCTAGGCATATTAACAACAGATGCCAAAATTTTTCGTACTGAATAAATCGTCAATCAAAAGATCTATCCAGAAACAAAACAAAAAAACAAAAAAGAGAAAAGTGAATCTGCAAAATATTTCTCGCCATTTTTTCGGACACAGTAGACACATATTCAATCTTTCGAACTTTTCTCGCCATTCGAAATAGAACAAAACAAGTTCCCCGGCATTGTCTTGTGAAAAATGTTTTCCCCTTTTCCGTTATACCATTCGCAGGGGCGTAGAGGAAAAAAATCGCGGATAGTTATCAGCAATGTACACGGCTATTTTTCTTCTCTTCGAATCAGTGTACGGCTTTTTTTTAGCACGCCAGCACAGTTATTGTGCGCTTACTGGAAATGAAAAGACAATAGCAGATGAAAAATCGTCGGGCGTCGCCGCCTTTGAAACTTTCACCGGATTCCTGTGTAAAATGCAATAAATTTCACGAAAAGCGCGGGCACCGTGATATACGGTCGTTTGAAGTTGGGGATAAAATTTTCAAGGCAAAGGAGTTGTGTTCCATCAGCCAAGAAGCTCGACGCGTCGCGAACAAGTAATTTCTGAACTGTTTTGAGAAATGCATCTTCAAATAAGCGAGTGCTCCCTTCGTCACCCGGTACGGTAACGTTTCTCTGCGAGTCGGAAAGTCTGAAACCTGAGATTCTTCGCGTTTTTATAGACTTTTATCCACTCAAACCTCGAAATTGGTACTCGCAGATTTTCGTAAAATCAATAAACAAAGAAAAATGCCCACGAGCCAAGCCTCTAAACAACGGAAAGAACAGAAATACCATTACAAAAAGCACTTTTCTTCTAACTGCATAATTTCCTCATACAACCTCGCATTAAACACTCCCACATCTCTTAATTCCCGACTTTTGCTACTAAAGTCAGTAATACTTTCGCTAATCACGCGCTATAACTGAAAGAAATACCAGTGTTCGGCAGGGGAAAAAAACCCCGCTCATTTCCAGTAATCAGTACAGCGATAAGGATTAACGAGCATATTACAGGGGATTTTGAATCTAAGGCATGAATCGCTCGGTCGCGGAATCGACGTTTTTACTGCGGGCGCAGTTTTAAAAATGCAAAGCTGAGGATTACCCGCGTTACCCAGGGATTTCTACCCGGCTTCCCTACAAACAGAGAGCGTCCCGCTGTCTGTGGAAAATCTCACGGGCACCGAGCGGCTTCGACGAATTGTGGACAGTCATTACTCTTGCCGGATGGATTAAACAGTTACGGATTGAATCGCATAAATTCGGACCCAGCTGCCGCGACGAAATCCCTTCGCGTCGCGTTTGGAAAATAAGTCGCAAGGTTTTCGCGTTATCTAGATTTCGAAATCACCTGATTTCACGCTATTTTTCGAGTATGTGATGGGAACTATTTTCACGTACGTGAAATTCATATCGAAATCAAAAATATCCCCCCCCCCCCCCCAGCCGAAAAAATGTAAGGTCCACCAGAAGTACTATTTTTGACCTCCTTGTCCTAATGTCCTGTATTATTCGCAGAACTGTTTAAATTATCATATTTTTGTCTACTTCTCTGCTTCAAGTATCGACGTATAAACTTAAAATATAGAGATTTATCGATTTTAGAATCATGGAATTTTTGAATGAATGCTTCGAATCACTAGTTTGGAATTACGAGTGTCATTTTGCAAGTTTTTGAGTTTTTTAATTTTCCAGGTGACAAATTTTCAACTCAGTCTTGATTCAAGAAATAAAAATTTTCCAGAAACAACAAAAAATCATTTTCGAACCTTTTTGATCCCGAAATACTTCGGAATTACAACCTTTTTTTCCTCGAGGCCAACAAAAATCTTTTATACACCTCAGTGCAATAAACGGTCCTTTATTGGCCTGCTTGGGCCCGAAAAACCTTTTCATTGCCTTCGGTGTATAAAGTATCTTATATGCCAAAGGGCAAGAAGTTGTTTAGGACTCATACGATTATATTCCGAGGCGAAGCCGAGGATTCGTCCAAAAAAACTTTTTACCCTTTGGAACATGATATACTATTTTATTATTTTGACTTGGAGTCGTCAATTTCAAAAAAATGTTGAATCAAAATTTAAATAGCAACGAGACCTGGATGACGCCGAAGAAAAATATCCATCGTCAAGTTTAGTCCCAAGTCCCGATGCAAATCTTCAACTAGGGCACGGAGGAAAACACGGGAGTGAGGGAATATCAAGGGACACGCGTCGAAAACGAAGGGGCGGAAATGCATAAATGGAGAAAAGCGCCGACAAACTTGCCAAGCCGCGGGTGCTCGAAAATCGCCGGGTAAAAAACTCGACGATTCCATGAATAAAACATTTTGTGCTCGATACATTATGCGTAGACAACGTTGCGTGGATGATAATGCACCACTAAAAGTCCGAAATTACGGAGCTAGACAATCGCTGGGTGAGAAAAATGAGAGAAAAAATTAATATACGCAAGAGACGGTTTTCAGAGCACTTGAAGATCCGCGTTGACGGTTTGCAATGACAGGATTTCGATGTATATAATAATACCATAGAAATGTGTCCGAAAAAGCATAGAATAATAATAACAAAAAATAATCCAACCTTCAAATTGGACCGAATAGTGCCCGATAAAATGATAAAATCCAAATTCCACAATTATGAGTAGCTTTTTCTGCTCCGTTAATACAGACACCTTCCATTTATCTTGTTCACAAAATCATTTTCATTCATTGGAACATCGAATTCGTTTGTAATTCAGTTGTACAAAGTCCATAAATCGAACGGGGGAGTTCGAATCGGTGGAATGTAATGAACGTTGTAAATTTCGGCGGGCTCCCAATATTGAGTTTCAATATGAACGATGATGAAACATGTATGGAACGAATTATCGAGAAAATACCTCGGCTCTTCGGCCGCGAAAATAAAAAAGGCCCTCTCGTCGAAAGATATAGAGTCCTGCACCGAGCGATTTGTTTCAATACTGACGCTCGGGATCCAATTTTTTCGCCACGGTGTAATACAAAAGACACGGTAATGAAAATCGTGGTATCGTATTCCAAATTGCAGTAATTATTCATCATTCAACGGAACGCAGTTAATGGAAAACTCGATACACCCCTTCGGGGGTGTAGGAACAGTTTCTATTTGGGGAAGGGACTTTTTAATGTCCCCACATGGAAAGTTTACTGAAAATTGTGAATTTAATGAATTTTCGTAAATTGAAAGCGACCTGTGAAACGCTTCTTGAGTTTGTAGACATTAAAAACAGTATTTTGAGCAATTATTAAATTTTAAAGAATTAATTTTGAAAATTTTATATTGAATATTAATATTCATTGGGACTGGAATTTATTTGTAACTAAAATTCTGAGTTTTTTTCAGTTCTGAAGTGACAGAAACTTTGACATTTCGAATTCGAATCGAGAAACAACATTTTAAAAATTTTAATCGAAAAAAAAAATGAATTTTGAATGTTCAAATCTCCATTTTGTGATCACAGATTCATAATACAAGATATTAAATTCGGAATTTGAAAATTTCACTATGCAAACAAAAAATGGTGAGATCGTAAATTTTTGGCGTTGCAAAACTCTAGGATTGCAAATTTGAATTTTTTCAGTGTGATGATATTTAATCTATAATTCAGTAACCATACAAAGATTAAACATTCCAAAATTCTAATTCTAAAATGTATATTTCGTAGTTCAAGAAGTTAGATTTTGACATCAAAAATGTTGAATTAATAGGTCCGTCAAGCCAGCCCCCCCACTCCACGAATTTTGAAATGCTATATCGGAAAATTAAGTGCTAATTATGTGCTAATTTCGTGCCGAAACGAAAA
>JAPYZK010004435.1:0-14871 GCA_030522785.1 Platygaster equestris
CAACCCCTAAAACCCTCTTCTGCGTGCGCTCCTGAGTAAATTGCATATGTATGTACATTCTAATTTTTTGTGTGATATCGATTGATTGACAGTATAATGGTATGTAATAACTGTCGTGAAACGAAAGTAAACCGTAAGTCACTTTTGCCGTAAGGTTCATTTTATTACGAATGTGCGACAGAAAATAGACCTTACAGAAAAAGTGACCTACGGCTTTCTTCCGTTTCACGGCAGATAAAATTCTTCATGTATGAATTTTGATGCAGTATAATTAATACAGTATGAAAAGTAGCTACCATCAAATTATAGTAGGAGCGACGGCCGTGCCGGTGCCGAGAAGCTGAGCTGAGGGGCATTTCAGGGTGAATAGGGGAGATCAGGGAAGGTAGTCGACCACCTCCACTTTTACTTTCGAAGAACCGCAACGACGCCTGCGAACCCTTCAGGCTAGGCATGGAACTAGATTCCTATCCCTTTTTTTGCTCGCCGCTTACAGACCCTGCCAGGGTGACTCACCCCCTGCCCTCTCTTTTTTTTTGTGTGTGTGGGTCCCTGTGGGTCAGCTGTTCGATAGTAATCAATAGTAATCGACACTATCGACAATAATCGATATATCTCGATAGTTTTCGATGCTTGCTGTAGTCGTCATATATATGTATCATTTACTTCCGACTACGACAAAAAAATATTATAACAATGGATAATTACAAAAAAACTCTATATTCATATTAAATGTAGAATTATGTACAATTTATAAAGCATTATTTTTCAAAAAAGTTGATTAAAAAATGAACAAAAATGCACGTTTACCATGTGTAACTTTGTGATCTTTTTTCCAAATCCCGTGAATATTCGTTTAATTAAATTGGAATCCAACAAATCCATTCCAATTTCAACAGAATATATATGAATACAATCTCCAATAAATCAGAAAATGTATCAATTCCTGAAAAAAAATGACGTAAAATGATAAAAAAAAGCTCATCTCCGTTGCCATAACGATCAAACAACGAAATTCATTTCTCCCGCGTTGCGCCGGTGCATTGTGGGTCGTCGGAAGACGCTGCGGGAAGATCCCACTCACCGACCAATCAGCGAGCGTTTTTTTCGAGAATCCAATCCCAATCCAATCGTGGAAAATCCGCTGTCGGCTCGACATCTCTGAAAAATTTTCGCTCTTCGAAACCTCGCCCGCCTGTTTTCTCGCCGAAATTCCCGCGACTTACACTAAATATTCGACATTTCCTTTGACGCGCTTCGCGGAAACAAAAAAAGTGAGTGTTTTTACCATTTTACCCGACATTTTCTGCACCTCGTTTGGATTTTTTTCGCACATAGCCGGGGATTTTCGACTTGTCAAAGCTCCATTTCTTCGTATTTCGCCAATTTTTGTTTCCGGAATTTTTGCATGACCTGCATTTTCATCGCGTGCACGATTTGGTCTATTTTGGGAGTTTATCGACAAAACAGGATTTTTGGTGTGTTATTGCCGAGCACGCAGAATCAAATCGCGCGGTTTTTTTGTTGCTTTTTTTCAAGTGTTATGATAGACCTCGATGTGCATGCGAATGTCCGGGTTAAACGTTTTGCGGGGTACGAATTTCGGGGGATTTTGGTTTTTGCATTTTTTGTGCGTCTTGCATGTGTGAAAGTTGATGTGCGCTGAAAAAGTTCTTAAGGACATGGAATCTAGGATCGAAAATTCCAGAATTCGTTTTTTTCTCTTTTCTTATCGTATGTTAAATATTGTTAGTAGCGTTCTTTTCGAAATTTTTCGCTGATAGAAATTAGTATGAATGTATTGACAGTGATTATATTATTATTTAATTTAGTGAAATGATAGGGTGACCAAAAATGAGCTCTGTAAAATAGGATATTTCAATCTGAAATTATCGGAAATGAAAAAAGTTGAAAAATTGTGGTAATAAAGGAATTAATTGATTTACGAACGATTTCAAAATCCGGAAAAATGTGAATTTAATACATGAAAATCTCAATTTATGTGCAAAATATTGAATATTTATTAGAGTTAATCATCAAAATTATGGAATTATTGTGATTAAACTCAGAAGCAGTCTTTTTTCCAATGCAGATTTTAGTTTTTATGATTAAACATTTTTGGATTTATTATAGAAACTGTTGAATTCAGCAAAAAATGGTGTTAGAAAAATAAAATTAATATTTCCTCAAACATATACATTATACATCTTTTTTTCTTACAAAATATTAATTATTGTATTATGATAATCATAAATGAATCACAATATCAGAAATTATTTGAAAAACTGGTCTTTTATTATTAAAAATCCCTCATTTAATCTAAAATCAAATTTGAGATCCATTTATACCATTCAATTAAATTACAAGCAATGATTTAATTAAATTTAATATTTTGGTAAATGTTTACTTTAGTTCCTCCTCACTAAATGACGTTGAAAAAAAATTTTTTTTTTTGAAAATGGCTCATTTCGATGGAAAAAAAATAATGCAACTTGCGAAAAACGGTTATTTTGTAAGGAAATTGTTTAAATAAACAATTGAAAGTGTCGGGAGTGACATGTCAAAAAGTACAAAAAATGGGAAAAATAGTCGAAATAAAGGAGTCAGAGGTATGTACTCGCTGCAAAAATGGTTTTTCCATCAATTTTTAACGAAACGGAGTCGCGAAAAACGAAAAAATGCGAAAAAATCGCGGATCCAATTTTGACGTTTGTTGGCTAAGTTACTGGCGACTTCGTTTCGTTAAAAATCGATGGAAAAACCATTTTTGCAGCGAGTACATACCTCTGACTCCTTCATTTCGACTATTTTTCCCATTTTTTGTACTTTTTGACATGTCACTCCCGACACTTTTAATTGTTTATTTAAACAATAAATAACCGTTTTCCGCAAGTTGCGTTATTTTTTTTCCATCGAAATGAGCCATTTTCAAAAAAGAAATTTTTTTTTAACGTCATTTAGTGAGGAGGAACTAAAGTAAACATTTACCAATATTTTTACAATTACTTCAATTTTAATAAAAAATTGTTTTTCAAATTGATAAAAAATTGAACACTCAATTCAAATGAATAATGCATACACTTTTTATTTTGTATTATATTCAAAATTGTAGAAAAATATCGTGAAACCTCAAACATAATCTTTTAAGTGATAAATTAAATTTGTTCATGTCACTACTGTCAAATGATGAAAAAAATAACACTTGGTAATAAGAATTATTGATGCATTTTCAAAGACAGTAATTATTCTTTAAAATTATGAAAAATTTAACTGTTGTACAGAAAAAAAATTATAGTAATATTTTCATTTATGCAAAATACCTAATTGTTGCCATCGAATTTTCACACAGAAAGTTGTGTTTATGAACACTATAAAAATGTTAGTTGATACAATATTTTATTTACTATGTGTAGAATTTACACAAATTAATTTTGGCACATTGCTTTGTTCCGTATTCCATTGTTCTTACACAAAATTAAAAAAAAAAATTGATGTAAAAAAGGGTGTCTAACAATAATTCAAAAATTTTAAAAATCAGAGGAAGTTTTCAATTAGAATATTAATGTTGAAAAAATACAATGAAAAGGTTTTGTTTCGTACTTTTTGCTTAATTTTTTATTTTAAACTTCATTCGCCTTTCACTTTTCCATTAGAATTGAAAAATGTTTTTTCTTTATTTCAATTTACTAATTTTTTAAAGAAGAGTAATTTTTTTTATTGCACCAGTATAAAAGTTTGTATTTGAGAACTTTTTTAAACTTCAAGAAATTTTCCCGCAAAAAAAATAATGTCCATAATTTTATTTCATTTTCGGTGTTTTTTTGTTTGTTTGTTTTTTTCTCTTTAATGACCAAATACAAACAAAATATTCTAAATATTTCAATTTAATTATCAATTTCTCACTAATGAATAAATTGTAACATTTCTTGAATTAACTTGAATTAAAACGAGCAATTGGAAAAATTGTTTTTCCGAAATATTAACATCTTGTTAAACACCCTGCAGAAGAAGGAAATTTCCCCGAAATACTCAAACTAATTTTTTCTGTTGTAACGAGGGGTTAGAATAAACTTATCAAAATCACTCGCTATGACAAAGCCTCCAAAATCTGCTAACTATAACCAACTGGAACGCCTTGAAATAATGATGCGAACAAGTAGAATTGGGTATGGAATTATTTTCGTTGCGCAACTTGCGATGCCATGTATTTCTATGTCGTGTCTCGTACGTTTTTCAGTGTCTGGAAAAAATTTTCCTGTTTTGGATTTTAATTCGCCTGTTTTTCTGTGCACAGCACAAAAATGTCTGACCGAAAAGCCGTGATCAAGAACGCGGACATGTCCGAAGAAATGCAGCAGGAGGCTGTTGACTGCGCGACCCAAGCGCTCGAAAAATACAACATCGAAAAGGTGATTTCAAAAATCGTATTGAATAAATCTGAGAACATGAAAAAATAATTTAGTTTCAATAGTAAAATTACATCAGATAAAATTATTTTAAAATGATGTAAAATGGACAAATTACTTCATTTGAATATATGAATGATTAAAAACAGAATCATTATAAATTTGGTAACTTATGAAGAGAACGAAATTTATGAAATAACACTTAGTCATATAGAATTAATCATATCAAGAAAAGACATCGCAATAGAACCTCGCGGGCAAAATTCAGATAAACTTGAATCTAATTTATAAGATTACATTTACAAACATATGTATTAATGATTAAGGTTCACTAAATATAAACTAAATTTTGAAATGTAAATGTATCGTCGGGTATCAGAATTGAAAACTTTTTTTCTTCACTTTCCAGGACATCGCTGCTTACGTGAAAAAAGAGTTCGACAAAAAATACAACCCCACATGGCACTGCATCGTCGGTCGCAATTTCGGCAGCTACGTTACACACGAAACACGACACTTCATCTACTTCTACCTGGGCCAAGTAGCCATCCTCTTGTTTAAGAGCGGATAAATAACTCATTTTGGTTACAAGGACAACACAGATTCTTATCTCCTTTCTCTCTCCCCTACCCCTACTCCAACACCTCCCCTCCATCCCCCAAAAACCTCCCCTCCGATGCATTTGCCATACCAATCTTTAGAGTATCAAATATTACCGTGTATCAATAAATTATACATATATATGCCACGTATGTATGTATAATTCGCGAAAAAAGTAGGCAAGTTTTATGAGAAAAAAAAGCAACAAAAAGGCGCGAAGGGTCCCAGGAGAGGAAAATCGTCGAAATTTGTCACGACTGTTAAGACGAGGAATGACGAAAAAAGGATCTTGTAGGGAAAAAAAATGATCGAGGGACTAAATTTGATATACTGACGTACCAGTTTACATGTTAAAATGTATTCGAGTATGCCGAAAACCTTTGTTGTGTTCTTGTTTTATATTAGGTATATAATATATATATAAGGTTGGATTCAATGCTGGCGATTTCGGAGAAAGCTGAAGGACTCATTCAAAATTGGTTCGTCGTCCTCCCGCTCTTGCACCTCTTTCCCGCGCAGTAACTTGAGAAAAAAACTTGAATGTCCGATGAAGCGAAGCAGGAGAAAAATGAGCGTTTTCTCGCTCGTTCTGTCGCGTTAATCGCCAATAATGAACATACCGAGATGTATTCCGATATGATTTATCGATCCTAGGGAGGAAAAGTAGCGCTTTCCTTCCTGTTTTCGTTTACACGTTTTTGGTTAATTTCGACACTCTGCACATGGTTACGGGAGAATATGTTGTATCGCGTAGCGGAGACTTCATTCGTCGTTTTCGGCACGGTTTTCAAAAGTCGAGCATTTATAGCGGAAGGCAGAGTTGGGTGATTTTCGATCTTTTTTGTTACGCGCGTTGGCTCGCGCAGTGCCAGGTACTTTTCCCCAATTTTTTTCTTGATTATTTTTTATGTAAAAATTGTACTTGACGGATCAGAGCTTTTTTTTACTCCAGATTATTGTTTCATAAAAGACGCGAATAAATAGCATTTCATGTTGTAACATTCAGCGTGGTTTTATTTATTTTTTACTTTCATCCTTGGTTTTTTCGTGTGATTGGGAGTTACAGAGTATAATGCCCTTAGAAAACGACGACCTATACGACATACATAGCACCTATAAACGCCATATAATCGAGATATATTTGACATATGACGTATAAATGACCTATAACCAACATATATATGCCATATATGGTCCTCCAAAATTTATTACAAGTAAGCCACCACTGATCTGTATAATACACTGGATAGCTGATCCTATTCCCCCACCACTAGTTCTCTGACCCCAATTGAACCGCGCCATTTGTAGGTATTGGGACAGATTTTGAATTTCGCGCTGCTGTATCGCACATGTCTGTCCGAATACCTACAAATGGCCGACCAAGAACATTGTATCATATATCTATACATATATTTAATGGCGACGTTCAATTAGGGTCATCCCCACCTATCCCATCAGCTATCCAGTGTATATTACAGATCAGTGTAAGCCACATACATATATTTCACCTACATCTGGCCTATATTACAAATGTATGTCATTTATATTGCGTTTATATGTAACCTATAAAACCAATGCACGCACCTATAGGTATAGGGGCATTGTATATAGGTCGTTTATAGGTCATATATGTCTTATATGGCGGTTATAGGTCACCTACATAGATCGTTTATAGATCTTATATATGTCGAATATAGGTCGTCGTTCTCTAAGGGTGGTGACAGGGAGAAAATTTAGATTGAATTATTTATGCTATTGATATTTTATTGAAAATATCTATACATTATACAAAATTTAATTAACATTTGGATTATTGGAAGCGATGAATTATGCATTTGACATTTCCTAGAAACTGTAGATATTGTTACAAGAATCAGTTGACATAACTTTTTTAATTCTAAAACAAAATACATTGATGTCGCATTGTATTCTGTAAATTCCAATTTGGGGCCCAATTCTAGACAGATTTTCCGGAAACAAGCGCGGTGCAACTTTCTCAGGCAATCAATCGAGGCGCAAATAATTTATGCGACTTTGAAAAATCAATGACTCGTGAGCGCCGACACTGAAATAATTAAAAATAGATTGTCAATACGATGCATCCTGACGTTCGATACACATTTTCAAAGGCCGCGCGAAAAAAGTAAAAATGCATTAAGTAATCGTCAAAATTTGTAATTGTATACAGTAAGGAACTTCTCGAGGTCGACGAGAAGTGAGGGGGGTAAAACGTGTGAGTATCCGATAGATAACGATGTACTGAACTCGTATTTTCCAGTCCGTAGAATACTTTTGCATCTATTGAATACACATGATAATATATATTTATAAAAGTATATTTGTATCTCATACGAAAACTATGAAAATATGGTTCCACTGACCAGAAATTTTGTGGTAATAAGAACTTTTTTGGGCCTGGCGGATTTTGGAAACTTACGATTTGTGGCAGTTTTTAGAAAAATTGGCAACCTTTTTGTGAATGGTTATATTTGTTATAATGAAACGAATCACCATTTTTGTAATTTGGAATTTACGAACACGAGTTTTCGTGGATACCAGAAACTTTGGACGGTCTAGATTTACGGAGTTCATGAATTTTAACGGTTTTTTACCCTGAATTTGCGTATTTCATGATTTTTTAGAAAGTTATGAGGGTTGAAATTTGCGAAATATCCAAATTTGCTGATTCGTAAATTATTGATTATATCGAAACGTATTATTTTATTTATGAAATTAAGAAACGTTTCCATCCACATATTTTTTATTTAAAAACCTTGAATATTTGATATCAAAAATTTGAGAATTCGAAATTTAGAATATTTTCGAATGTTTCGATTTCCGAAACCGATTATTCAAATGTTCACATATAAACAGAGCTGTAATTACTTCGATTTCACGATTTCATCACTTCAGAAATATTCGATTTTCACATTTATATTTTACGAAGTGTCAGATTTTCGAATTGATATTTCACGTTTTTCTGTTCTCGAATTACACATTTTGTATTTTTCGAATTCGGAAGCTTCCAAATTTCGGATTTTTAATTCTTCCTTCATAATCTTGAACAGTGTTGATATTTTCAAATCCAATAATAGATCTGGAATTTTTGAATTTTCTACCTTATTAGTTTAATAAATTTCACAGTTTCGTAAATCCAGATATTCCCATTTTAAACTTGAAAAATTCAACAAACGACATTCAAGTATAAGAATTCAGAAAAATATAAAATCAAAATGTATTTTCTCGGATTTTCTCGCACAAGATAACATTTTTAAAATATCACTTACGAATCTTCGAAAATTTGAAAAAATTGTACTCAAAAACCAACAAAAATCAAAATTTGCATGATGTAAAAATTCGAAAACATATTCCCAATAATCAGATAATCATTCCCAAACCAATTTTTTTCTAAAAACCGAAATGTCGAGTTTCAAAATCCTCAAGTGGAGTCAAAAAATCGAAGACAATTTTCTGGAAGTGGTACCGCAAAAACCGTCGCTAAGAATTTGTATCCTATCTAAGAACGCACTTAGCACGCTGCTTTATCATTTTATTCGTCTATTTTAACAATTTACCCAAAAACTGCAAACTAATGCATTACATATAATTTAACATTCCAGAATTGCCGAAGCGCAGCTTTCTTTTTGTGCGATTAACGCGACTTTTCAAGGTTCTGTCGCGACTCGGTATCTTAGCGAATTTGCTTCGCAACGAAACGTTTTGTTGCAGTTCCTCGCTGTACAATTAAATATATAATAAAAAAAAAAATATATATATATATATACGTATGTAAGCGTTTACACTGTGCAAATGTTTCAAAATGTTCAAGTGATGTCGTGGAACATGTTTTCTTTACCAAAATATATGCATGGAAATGCACGAAAATGGCTTTTCCTTTTTTTCAGCTTTTCATGGTTTTATAATCTGGTGGAAAAAAACAATTTTGGTTAGAATGTTAGAAACAAAAATTCAAAATTACGAAACAAAAAATTACAAAATACTCAATGCGAAAGTATGCGAAAAAAAAAATTTAAGACACGTACCAATTTTTTATAGTTTGAAGCCGGAGTGAATTGCGACGGTTCCAAACGTGAGATTTTTGTATGTAACTTGTCTAAATCCGGCTTCGGAAATCATTTCCTGAATGATTACAAGATGAATACAAATTGTACATTGGTAAACGAATTTTTGAAATTACTATTTTACTATTATTTTAATTACGATTTTTGTTAATTACCGCAAAATCTTCCTGATTGGGAAATTTTCGAATGCTTTCGACTAGATATTGGTAAGGTTGTATTTTTCCTGCGATGAGAGCTCCCATAACAGGAATCACTTCGAAAGAATATTTGTCGTAAATCCTAGAACAAACGTTTTTTGAAGATTCATTACGAGCTTTGTTTTTCTTTTCACTGCTTAGACAGAACTTCGAGAAACGAACATCGATTTTAGAATTACAAGTAGGGTTAAAAAGTTGATACATTTCTGATTTTCAAATTACAATAAATTCTTCGAACTAAGGAAGTCTGCAATTTTAACATGTAAAAAATTTTCGAGTCACTAAGATCCGCCCGTTTGCGAAATCGCTATTTTGATAGATTTTTGGATATTTTCGCGTACATCTCGTTACGTTAACATCAATGACTGCAATTCTTAGGTTTTTTCATGAGTTGACGATTTTTTTATTTTTTTCGATGTTTTGATTTTCATTGTTTTTTCGATCCTTCAACTTTTCTCGATTATCTCATTTTTCCGACCCCTCAACTTTTCGCTTCTGGATCCCTGTTTTCTCAATTCTCATAATTCCCAAAATCATCCAATTTTCTCGGATTCTTCGATTTATCAACTTTATTTATTCTTCAATTTTCTTCAATTTTTTGATTTTTTTATTTATTTCGACTTTCCGATTTTCTCATCTTTATCTGATTTTCCGATTTTTTCCCGAATTACAACAGTCTTTCTCGTTCTTTTGATTACAAATATTTTGGTTCTTCTAATTCATATCTTTTTTCCGTTTCCCAAACGCACAAACTTTTTTCTATGTTGAATAATATTTCAGTGACTTTCTTTTTCGATTACATTAAATTATTCATTGGTCCAATTTCTTCAGAATTTTCGATTTCCAATACCATTGACCATTCAAATTTCGTTTATTTTTGATATTTCGATCTCCTTATATTTTTGATTCCGTGATATTCTCATCATTTTTTGTGTTCAAATTTGGTATCCATTTTTTTCAATTTTTCATATTCCTCAACTTTTCATTATTATTATTATTATTATTATATTTTTTTTCATTCATTCATTTTTCAACATTTTCGATTTTTCGACTTTTTCATATTAAATTTCATTTCTTTTTATATTTAAAATTTTTGTGTTTGTTTTGCTTTCTTCGAATTCACAATTTTTTCCGATTCCTTGATTTTTAAAATATTTCTGATTTTTAGATTTAATCAATTGATCAAAATTTAGCGATTCTTAAATTCTTTTCCAATTTTTTGATTCTTTCAATCTTTTTCTGATTCTTCTCGAATCTTTCATTTCCTATTTTTTCTCTTTTTTTCATATTTCAATTTTTTCCAATTTTTTCTTATTTTAAGGAACTTCGATTTCTTTCAGTTATTCAATTTTTCAATGTTTTCATCTTTTTCCCATTTTGATTTTCCATAATTATTCTTTGATATTTTAATTTTCCCAAATTGTTTTTATTCTCGATATTTTCTTTCTTTGACATATGACATGGCATGACCAAATTCTTAAATTTTTGGATTTTTTGAATCTTTTGAATTTTGTGATTCCATTTGATCCTCCGATTTCCCAATTTTTTTCTTCATTTTAGATTTTTCGACGTATGAATTGTCCGTTCCTTTCAATTTCAGAATTTCCAAAACATTTTTCGAATCTCCAATAATGATAATAATAATAAACTTTTTAAGAAAAAAGATTGACATTTTACTGTAGAAATTTTCAAAAAATTACCATTTGATTGCATTATTATTGACATGACTAAATTCCAAGCACAAAAATCTTCCTCCAGGTTGCAAAACTCTGTACGCCTCTGATAAAACCTAAAACAAAACAAATGTTGATTTTGAGATGATTTTGAGCTTGTGACCGACGGGAAGAGAATGGAAAATCGAGGGATAAGAATAGAAAAACGGGAAAAATGGTGGTAAAAAGGAGGGAGGACACGTGACTGGAATCCAAATAGGATTCAAGGGAAGAGAAAACAGATCCAAAAAGGAGCGTGCGGGAGGTCGTCGAAAGCAGCGCTGGGTCAAAGCCATAGAATTAATGCCCAACCCAACGCGGCGCGAGCGACTTAAAAATTCCCCACTCCCACTGCAGGATGGAACAGATAACAAAAGATTTTGAAACGGATGATAATTGTAACATGGAAAAAATACCGGAAGAAGGATTATTGTATCACGGAAAAGAATTGAGCCCCCAACCCCCCAACCCCCCCATGGAAAAGGAGTGTATCAGAAAAAAATTTTATCACGAGCGAAGGATGGAGACATCCCCCAAAGAACGACTACGCATATTTGACCTGTATAAAACCTATAAACGACCTATAATGACATACATAGCACCTATAAACGCCATATAATTGAGATATATTTGGCATATTTATGACCTATAAACGCTATAAACAACACATATATGCCATATATATGTTATTCCTAAATTTTTTACAAGTAAGCCACATATATCTCACCTCCATCTGGCCTATATTGTGTTTATATATAAGCTATATAAACCAACACACGCACATATAGGTGGGAGCGTTGCATATAGGTCCTTTGGGGTCTTATATGTCTCGTTTACAGGTCATAAATAGGTCTTTTATAGGTCATGTATATGTGTTTTATATGGAGATTATAAGTCACTTATAGGTCGTCGTTCTGTAAGGGATTGTATAAGGATGGTAAATGTAAAAATATTAAAAAAAATGCAAAAACTTGTAAAGAAAACAAGTATGAATAAAGACAATTATTATTTATATTTATCAATTTGTAAGTAAAATTTCTGAAAATTTTAAAGGAATATGAAATTAAAATTAAAAAACTAAAAATTAAAAACCTTTTAAAATTAAAAAACTAAATAATATTGAATTAAGACAAATTTAAAATGCTAAATTGTGAACAATTCAAAATTTTTTCTATAATAAAATGGAAAGCATACTTTATCAATATTTGTAACATTTCTAATTCCGAAAGCGATTGTGTACGCAGTAAAAACATCATTCTCAAAAGGAGCATTTTCGGCGTCGCCGTGTTTCCAATTTATGTCATATCCATTTTCCTGGGTCCATCCTTGTCGCTTAGCACGGATTTTCCCTACTTCCAGCATGTTTTCGTTTATGTCAAAAACAGTCACATGACTTCGTTGGCATTTTGGGTTTTTCGAATTTTGCAGGTACCGAAGATATCGAAATGTTATGTCCCCGGTGCCACCTGCAGCATCCAAAAGTTGACTTCCATGTGTCGGAGCGAGTTCGTTCATGAACATATCCTTCCAAATTCTGTGGACTCCGAAACTCATCGCGTCGTTCATTTTATCGTAGGAATTTGCGACGGTTTCGAAAACTGAATGTACTAAAAAAAATGATGAAAAACTCGAGAATCATGAAAAAAAACTAGTTAAAAAAAGATTGGAGAGGATGAAAACACATTGGAGTATGCAAAAATCACCTTCTTTATTTTTTTCGCTCTTTTTAACGGTTTTATATCCAAAATGTGTTGTTTTTTCATCTTCGACGTTCACCGATTCACCGTTCACTTCCAAAAAACTCGAATTTCGAAAGTTTCTAGTTTGGCAACTTTTTGTAGAATTTACTATTCTACATAGTATTCGTTGCAAGTTCATTTTTCACCCACTTTTTTACCAAAGTCAACACTGGTAAACAGTAATTTCGAAAAAAAATGTTTGTTTTGCTGTTGTTGTTGTGTTTTTGGCTTTGGCCCCGAAAGGACGGGAGATTGCCTTACGCCAGTTCCGCCAGTTCCAAGTTCCAATTAATGCCAGGTTCCTCTCACTGGCTGCTAGATGTCAGTAATGGGAAGGGTTGGTTTTGGAATATTTTATGAATTTGAGTATTTTGATTCATATAGCGGATGATGGGTGAATTTTTGTACTGCTGTTTATAACTGATGTGAATAAATAAAGAGGAATAAATTTTGTTTTAGTTAAATTGAAATTATATTTAAAAAAAGGAAAAAAAAGATTAAATTAAAATATAATAAATAAAAAATTAAATTGAAATGAAGTTAAGATTTATTTCAATTTTATTTGTTATCGGATCAGATGAGTTAGAGTTTGATTTTAGTGTTTTTAATAAATCTGGCGAGTTTGGAGTAGATGTTTATGTTGTCCGAGAAACTTAGTTCGTGCACGTCTAGAGGCCAGAGGGCTCCTAGTTTAATTAATTCTGATGAGAGCCTGCCGGACTCTTCTGTGAATTTACTGCAGTTGAAAAATATATGATTGGCTGTTTCTATAGCCTTTTGGCAATAATTGCATATTGGATCGGAGTCGAGGTTTTTGTCGAATATATCCCGGTCAAAAAAAATTGTTCGGCCCGAAGTCGGCCCGGCATCGGCGATGGGTACGCCGATCCCCCACTTCTGCTGTTTGTTCCCTAGTGCTTAAAGAACACGCGGTATTAAACGTCACCAAACGTCAAATTACACTGTGTTACACTGCATTACACTGGCGACTGCTGTGTCTTTAAGTCAATCCGCAAATCTGATCTAAATAAATTCTGATATTCCGTACTGAAAAAAAGTAGTCTCATAGTGAACAATTACCGGCATCGCGGTTCAGTGTAAATATATAGGCATTTATTTATACTGACTTCGTACATTTTTGACTTGCAATTTTCGAAATGTTCTGGACAATATGGATTTGTGCAATTGCTTCGAGTACTCTCCTTCCTTGTACATTTTCGCAAGTCGCGCCTGGTGTTCCTCCTCAACAATATCAACAGGTGCAGTTTTTAGACACTCTTACAACATATGGTCGGTTTTTCATGACACTTTTTCACATCTTTTTTTATGTTGATGGTATTTTTTAAATGCTTTATTTATTATTTACACTTTTCGCTTTTCGATAAAATTGTACAACACTTTTTAAACAAATGTATATTTCCAGTATGAACAACCTCAGCAGCAGCAGCATCAACAACAACAACAACAACAATATCAGCAACCACCACAACATCAGCAACAATATCAGCAACAGCACATGCATCAACAACAACAAGTGCCAATGCAACAGCAACAACACCAACAAGCGCCAATGCAACAACAACAGCACCATCAAGTGCCAATTCAGCAGCAACAACAACAACAACAGCCACCGCCTCAAGCAGCTGCAGGTCATGGGCACCACCACAATCATGGCCAACCTCAACAAGTGCTGAGTGCAAATGTGCAACAAGAAAGAGGGTACATTTGTTATATAATATACACCTTATTATTTTCTCATCTATAAATATAAATGATTTAATGTCAATCTTACAACTGGAAACTTTCTCATCTTCTTGAATTATTACATTTTTTCACCCAAATTTTTCAAGTTTTCCGCCATGTTGCATCGACATCCATTCATCGTATGTTAATATAATGACTGGACTAATAATGACCCAAAACCGCTACGGTGGTCAAGCGGACCAATTGCTAAGCGATACTGCGCGGGATTGGTCGGCTGGGACCACTGAAAGCGGAGGAGACGGGTTCGAATCCCGCCTGTAGGACCCCCGGACTTTATTTCTCAAAAATAATGTCCTGGGGTCGGGGCACCGATATTCCTTAATATCGGCACCTCTCAGGGGGATTCGAGCCAGTTTCCGCCTACTTGCCAC
>JAPYZK010004435.1:14927-25376 GCA_030522785.1 Platygaster equestris
TGGACGTGGGACGCGGGACGAAAAAATATATTTGTTCAGGTAAAAAGAGACCTGAACCTCAAAGACCCGCCAAGGGTGTGAGTATCCAGAAATAATAATGACCCGAGTGATAATAAGCAGAACTTGATGCTTATTATAATCAACCTTAGACAATATCGAATAATCGACATGGAAAGATGTTTGAATTTATTTAAAAATATTGCATCCATGTGTAAGAAGAAAAGTTGTGTTGCAGTCACATTGCCGAACACATGGACGTGCCAATGGACACGAGCAAAATGAGTGAACAAGAACTGCAGTTCCACTACTTCAAAATGCACGATTCGGACAACAATAACAAACTTGATGGATGCGAATTGATCAATTCATTAATACATTGGCATGGTTTGTTTGAAAAAGCCCCCAAGTTTATTCAATATATTCCATACACATCGCAAACATATAATTTTTTACATAAATCATATCATCAATTTCAATGACATCATTCATAGTCATCATTTTTCAATTACTTTTAAAAACTCGAAAGAATGTTGAAAAATGTATTCAATATATTCGTTGTATTTTATTATTCATTTAGAACTATATAAAAACCAGCTCTTTCCAACTTTCATTATATTCTATTTTTTGTTATTCAAATAACATGTAACGATACAGTATAATATGTATATTATTTTTTCATTTCCTCTCGATGTTGATTCTTTCCTCTGATTTCTTGACATTCTGAAGTAAATTTTCAGGTCATTTTTTTTCTGTTTACTTCGTTTTTTCACTTTGAAATATTGGAAAAATTACTGAAAATTTTACAAAATATACTTAAATTATTCAACATAATTATAAAGCAGTGTCTGTTACGTTTAAGATTGAAAAACATCAAGTATAAATCATTAATTCAGATGCAATTGTTATGTAACTGTGATATGATGATTTTGAAAATTGGACATTTTGGTGCTGCAGAAGAGGGGAATAAAGCACCAAACGCCCCCCACCCTGGGGAAAAAATATTCACCGACGAGGAACTCATGGACCTGATAGACCCAATTTTGAAAATGGACGACCCCAACGAAGACGGTTACATTGATTACCCAGAATTCGTGCATGCTCAACAAAAGGCCGCCGAAAACGCTCGCCCCAAACACAACTAAAAACGTGAATATCAGCAATTGTTGAGTTTTTTCCACAAAGAAATTTATAATATTGTAGTTTTTGAAAACTGCGATGTCAGATTTTCCAGAAAATTCACTGACATTTGTTTCTTATGTACTTTATTTCATCTACGAGATCTGAATAACTGTCGTAATATGTTTGAAATTTGTGCGCAATGTATGCACGGAGTAAAAAAACTTATGTACGTGTACATAATTTACAAAGTTATGAAAAATTTTGTATGAACATTTATGTTGCGAATATTTTGCTCATGTTTTATTCAAAAAAATTATTTGCTCTGTAGAGAAATTGAATATACATACTTTTTTACATATTCAAAAACTACTACTAGTTGTCTGCCCGGTGAAATTTTCATGAATCAAACTTGATCATACATTTTTTCCAATACGTTTGCTGTACAGATGTTTTTATATGTATACATGTACATCGAAAATATTAAGTGTTGATCATGATTGAGTTTATCAGATCAACTGTTGCATGTGAATTTACATTTTGATATACAACAAATTTTTGAATAAACTTTTTCAATTTGAGATAGTCGACTTTTTTCTAGTTATATTATTAAAATTTCGTCAAAATTAACGGACGCGTATGTACAATAATAGAAAATCAAAAAGGCCAGAGGTACTAATAACCGTATCTGAATAATAAATAAACATCACAAACTTTAGCAATAAATAAAACAATAAAGATTTGTGTAAAATTGTACTTTCCAATTGAATAAGGTTGTCAAGTTTTCAAATTCGGAAAAATCAAGTCTTTTTTCTTGAATTCCTTCAGAAAATTTTTGTCTGGAAACTGTACTAAAGAAGATAGCCAATATGTTTCATAGGAAAATTTCTGCTCTACAAAAATCTGGATAGAATTTTATATTATTAATTAAAACATTGAAGACTTTTTGAATTATATGATTTTCAGTTTAATGAAACATTAAACTTTATGCTTTCCCGGGTTAAAAATAAACAGACGCCATCTTGCGAGTCTGGTCGTTTTTTTGCTTTGAAGGTTGTTTCTTAAGTGAGTTACGGAACATTCACAGCATTCAAAGGACGTCTAAATTGTCAAAACGAGCAGTTCAGCAGTTGTTGCGCGTTCTTACCAGTTTTTACTTGTGTTATATCTGTTATATGCGTTATATGCATGCGAAAAATAAATGGATCTTGACGCAAAAAGCTATTTGTTTGGTGAGTAATGAAATATTATCCATGAAAAAAATACATACATGAATTGTCGTCGATCGACATTCTAATTTATATATACGAATGTTTTTGTTCGGTATTGTTGCATCGCTACAGAAAGGACTGCGAAAAGTTTGCTCAGCCAGCAAACTTGGCTATCTTCGGGTTGTCCGCAAATCGACGCTATCTTGTGTGGCGGATTTTCTCGACGCGGGATAACGCAGATTTATGGGGGAGCCAGTTCTGGGAAAACTCAATTAGCTTTGCAATTATGTTTGACCGCTCAACAGACGCGCGATTCTCCCGGTACATATTACAAATAATATGGGCCATTTGAAAACATACACATTTTTTTATTCATTCAGTAATTGCAGATTGCGTTATTACTCTACATAGACATGACTGACGTATTATATATTCTGTATTATATGTTTTATCAGTAATTGGAGTTGCGGAATTTCATGAGAAACAACTGTCGTTTTGGTGTCCTCTATTAAAATCATAATATCATTAGCCCTGATGCTTAAATGTCCGAAACAATACATTTGAATATTAATCATCATTTCTATCAAGTATTATTCCAATTAAATGTTGAAAAAAAGTTCCTTTTACTTGTTTACTGTATCATTGCAGTAGTTGTAAATATAAAGCAGTGTGAAACATTGAGTTGTAATAGAACACTAGACATTATAGTACTTGTAAGTTGGGAGTACGTTTTATAAATTAATTGATTGATCGAATGTGTGTAATTTCAGGTGTTTTATATATTTGCACGGAAAATGTATTCCCAACGAAAAGACTGAACGAGATGATAAGCAAATCCAACAGAAGTAGAACATACAAAGTATCAACAGATTTGATATTCGTCCAGCATATATCATCAATAGTAAAGACGACTCTTTCAGCACTTATGAAATAAAAATTGACTGTGTATTATTACATAATATATTAGAAATTTATATTGGACATGAATATGTGCAGGAAAATATGGTGAAAGTTGTGACAGAGAGATTACCAATTTTGCTAGCAACTCAGAAAATCGGGCTGGTCGTAATCGATTCGATCACTGCACCTTTTAGAGTTGACTACGATGACAAAGCATTGAAAAATCGAGCAAAATCTTTGAGAACCATCGGATTGCAACTCCACCAAATTTCCAGTCAACACCAAATTTCAGTCATTTGCATAAACCAGGTACCAGGTGCAATTTGTTCTACTTAATTTCTATCTTATTTAATTATGTAATGTTATTTTAATGTCCGTGTAAGTTCATACTGCACTCACCACGTATAATTCGTTATTTAATTCAATCTTCAACTTGATTATATAAAATCTACACAAAAAAGTTGACTTTGATCTGCCATAAAATGATGTATGTATGTATGTAACACATGATAATCGGAATCATGATCGTCGACATTTTGGATTAATTCAGGAAATCTGTCAAAAATGAAATCGGCAAAATTTAATGGACTTGAGCGGTTCAAAAGTTTTATGTGAATACTTGGAATTCGACAATGATCGAGGATTGTTTATTTTTCAGTCTGAGAAGATGTAACTGCAACAAGAATTAAATTACAGGTATCAGCTGCGATTGGCGATGATTTTTTAAATGACGTCAACAGCGAAAAACCATCTCTTGGAGTAACCTGGGCAAACATGGTAACGAATTCCATCCACCTGTATCGCGAAAGGGAAAAACGATTTTTGAGAATCGTACAGTCCTCTTATCTACCACGAGTAACGATGGAAATACAAATATGTCATAATGGAGTTTTTGGTTTATAAATAACTTTTTCATTATACTTTTATGATTTTTATTCATTTTTTTTTATTTTCCCACACAATTTTCATTATACATAATATATGAAAAGTTGCAAAATATTATGCAAGTGAAAACGCATTATAATTTGGCATTTCACTTTTTTTCAACAGGATTTTACTGTGAAATCAAAAAAGGATATTTCAAGATTTGTAACTTTGTTGTTGGTCATCTTACAAAAATAGAATATAACAATGTTAAGACAGTCGAAACAATTGATAGTTACACATAATAAGGAAATCGTGTATGTAATACAAGTTGCTCCATCTTCTTCCCTTTGAAATACGAATCAAGACTTGCCTTCAATCTGTTTTCAATAATTTCTGCCCAAACTTTAACAAGGCCAGTTTCGTGGCAGTAATGTTTTTTAAAGTCGTGCTCTCTAATGTAATCAATTGTTTCGTCCAAAAAACACTGACAAGCTATTGACATAGTTTTATCGTTGAGTAATTTATAGTTAGTCGGAAAACAGAAACGAATGTATTTTGAAAATTCCACAACAAATCTTCCGCTTTCATCGATTCCTGCAACGAGACACAATTTTTTAGGCCAATCATCATCGTCCTTTTGTTGGCGTTTTGCACTTATATCTGATTCGTCGGATGTTGTTCGTTTGGGCGTTAATGGCACATTAGATGAATCTTTGCCAAATCTCGGTTTTTTCACTGCTCTTGCCCTTTCTTCTTCTTGGCGGCTGTCGACATCCTCATCAATTTTCCTTCTATTGTTCAGCCGTTTTGCGAATTCCGGGTTATGGAATTCGCAGCGGGGGCAATAGCAAAATAGGTTCAATGCTTCTGGGTCCAATGAACGTTTTTCATGCAAAAAACCATCAACTTGATCATATTCTTTTTCTGGTAGAGGTTTGCTCTGCAATTACAGTAATATTATATTATACATTATTATCATTTCTGTATTCAACATATTTTGTACATTATTCAACAATACCACACAATTAACAAGTGGTGGTAATGAGATGCATGAATGTCAAGAAAACTGACAAATTCAATAGAGCGCGAGACCAAGTCTGCATAGAACTGCGCGCTGCAATTATGCATTATCAAAATGCTGCGACAAATTGTCAATGCAAATCCAAGTTTGTACAGCAGGAGAATATATTTGATAATTCATATTTTCCAACTGCTATATTATAGCTTTATTGCGAGTAAGAAAAGTGAATTGTGTTATAGTTTTGACATATTATCAAGGGCATAGGTCTTCTCCCCCTCTCCGTCTTATTAATAGCCAATAGCCAACAGTGCCAACAACTAGCTAGACTTGAAAGATCATGCTTCCTCTGAACAAGTTGAAATACCAAATAGGTTCACTTGGCATTTCAACATTCTGAGTCAACTTTGACTAACTAACAGTGCTCTCTACCAGTAGATCATAATTAATTATCATCAACTAATTCATAAGCTAACTAGTTCAGAGGCGAATTAATAAATAGCTCAATCAATCTTATTGGCTCGGATTCGTCGAGATGGGGGTTGAAGCATGCAAATTTAATTAGAGAAATCAAACTTATTGAGAGAAGAGATGAGACTGGTATAAATGAAGTCATGTTACAATCATCCTTTCACAAATGAAAAAAAAAAAAGAAATGAAAATACAAACGTGATTGTTGCCTATCGAAATTAAATGTATCGAAAAGTGCAAATTACTCTGGTCGCTCCTTTTTTCAATCCACTCTTCGTTCCACCTGTTCTCTGGCATATTTGTGCAGATGGTTCCTCTATTTGGATACACGATTTTGATATGCCTTCTTCAGGCCAAGTGCACAATTTTGACGACATTTTTTGGAGAGATTTCGCAATATCCTGTTCTATGAGCTTGAATTCTTGACCAATTAGTTTTTCGAGTGACGTCTGAAAATTGAAGCAGTAGTACACTGCTGTGAAACGGAAATAAGCCGTAAGTCACTTTTTCTGTAAGGTCTATTTTCTGTCGAATTTTCGTAAGAAAATGAACCTTACGGCGAAAGTGACTTACGGTTTTCTTCCATTTTACCGCAGTACAGGCCACCACTCATTCATACTAATTTACACCAATTCAGATATTCGAGCCATAAAAAATCTACGAGACAGATGATGATTCGATTCAATCTATCAATAGTAATCAAATCTGCCAATTGAACATTTTTTTCTGCAGGCGAAGGATAAAAAAATGTGCAGTTGAGTGAATAATTGATGCAAAGTTGAAAACAATTTAAATGTATCATCTCATCTTAAATAGTTACAAATGAATAAACTCGTGATAATAACAATTCACCTCTGACTCGGAGCCATCAGAAGCTGGATTATTATTCCATTCTTCGGCTATCTGGACAACATCAATGAATTTACCATCAGAATCAGAATCATCCTCATTGTTGTTGCAGTTGCTCGATATTTTATTCAATCGACGATGTGGATGCATAATAGATGAAGTAGTAGTCTCCTTGGCTGCATAATTCAAGTCAATGGATTTCCTTTCTTCACCACTTTCTTCATCGCTTGAAGTCCTCTCGTTCAAATATTCTCGATGCTTCTAATTTCAGTAGAAGTAGAAAAAACCGTAAAAGCCAATAGTGTATTATGATAAATCAAAAGTCTTCACTGTGTTTTCATCACCATCATCATCACTAACAAACTTGAAATATCATCAGCGCTAATATGGTGATGATATCCCAAGAAATCGTTTGAATTAGCATATATATTTTTACATTTTTAAACACTACATTTGCATTTAAAAATTGCGAACATTTTAGTATACAAGTATGTTGTGATATTTTTCAATTTCCAACTCTGATTTCAAATACTACAATTTTTCATTAAAAGCATGTTCTAATTTTGCAGTTTTGCAGTTCCTGGAATACACGCTTTTTGTCATAAGGCCATTAGCAATAATGTTAACCAATATAGATCAATTTTTTTCATCAGCAAACAATTTTTTGAGCGTGCATTTTTGAATAGCCATATTTTCATGTTTCCGAACTACTCAACTCGGTCATGAGTTATTTCATATTATTTTTTAGTCATTTTTGGGCGAATTTAAGCTAATATTTTCATATTTTCTCATACGTATGAATATATTATTATAATATACCTGTGAGATACACCATTTTGCAATAATACTTCTTTCATTGGAATCGATGACAAATTTTCATCAGTTTCTCTATACATCTTATTTATGGCAGCTAAATTATATAAAACATATAAATTGACCAATTCACAAATTTGTTCATACCATTCAATATGATATTCGCCGACGAGTTAATATTTTATTAATTACTCGCGGCAATTGAATCGAGCAATATTGCAATATTGAATTCATTTCAGTATTGTCCGACTTATGATGTGTGTATGTGTGATATACATGATACATGAAATATGTATAATTACGCAGAAAAAAATCTTGCTCAAGCTTAAAAGCAAAAATAATGATTGCAGATTTCACCTGCAAATCCGTCATCATCAATAACACCTTAAAGATTCAACAGTTATAAAAAATGGGTAATTCATCGAATATGCTCGGTATCCATCTGCACATAAATTATTATAGCGAGTAATTAATCGAGGTAAAAAGAACGAAAAACTACAATCATAGATTCCTTATTTCGTTTTTGATAATTTTCATTCGTGAATGATTATTGATGAATGTCTGCAAAAAATCGCCCATGAAGTCGAGCTGATTTTGAACACAACGGCATGAATTCCGGCAATTCCAGGCAATTCATTGCTCATCTTTCAATGCATATATATACATATAAAAAAGCATATATTTTGTCATTGTTTTTAGATGTTGGGCCAGTAAATTCAACGCCGCACATAACCCATCCAAACGTATAAACTGCACTACAGCAGCTGTATATTATGTATATAAAGAACGACACGCACCTGTTTCGATTCCATTTCGTGAAAATGAAAATTTAGCTGAGAGTTTCACGCCCGTAAATGTTTGGAAAATGATTTCTTTTTTTTTATGAAAAACACTGAAACATGCCAACTAACTGTAAAAAACAAATAACATTAACTCAAGCTCGCGAGATCAACACTGCGTGTGGTGCCATGTGGTGCACTTAGGTGCACTTTTGAGACTTGAAATTGACTTGAATGGTTGTTGAATGGATTTGAGTCTGTTTGAGAGGGTTCGAGTGTCTCTCAGTGCAGTCACTGCAGTTGTTCACTTCACTGATAGTTAAACTCATTAAAGTGTCAAAACCAAAACTGTCAAACAAACTGCGCTGTATTGACTGCAGTTGATGCAAGTTAATGAGTTTATGCTGCATATATGGTGCGCGGGAGTCAGGCAGGTTCAGTTGGGTTCAGTGCTTTTACTGCTGATTTTACAACACAACTGAACACAACAATAGCTTGTGTTTGCAAGTTGCAACAGTTTGAGTTTGCTTCAGTTTGCTTCATTGCTCTTGATTGCTCTTCATATCTATAGTTGTCTATAGTTGTCACGCATTGTAGACAACTGGCTTTTTTTATCTGTTTCTGACTCTAAATTGACTCAGTTTTATATAGTAGTTCCGCATTTATATACGAATCAGCTGTCAAACATGGATGAGGTACAATTTTGTTATTTGTTATGACTATATTATTGATGTTGCAGTGTAAAATTTCATCTATGAATCAAACCCTGCATCAACCTCAAAATATAATAATATTGTTGGAATATATTGAATTAATATTTTTCCCTTTTTCTTTTCAAGGATTTCAAAGAAAAGATTGACCAAGCTTGCAGAACTGCGGAGGAGTTTACCAAGTTATATTATGAACATGTAGACAAGAAAAGACATGTGAGTATAATTTTGGTATTAATAACTGCTGCAGTAATTATAATGTTATATGTTGTATTTACATATAATCTATATAATGTAGTATAGTTAGAAACAAAAAAGCCAATACAGTAAAACCTCTCATACTGTCTACTGTCAGTCCTTGCGGTCGGCCTCTCATGCCGCATTATATTGTTGTCCATGGTGAAAAACAGGATTTAATATGGGAAAGTATGAGAGGTAATGAAGAGAGAGAGAGAGAGAGAGAGAGTACAGAGTATTGTTTTACTGTAACATTTATATTATTCCATGCCTTACTCTGATGCCCTCATTGACATCAGTGCTTTCATATTATACGAAAAATCAGCAATTGCTAAACAATTAAAATGGTATTATTGTAGTGCTTTTCTTTCCCTCTCAGTACTTGCAAATTGCAAATTTTCACAAATTTAAACATTTCAGATTGTTGGAATTTACAGCTTCCTCAGTCTGGCGATTCATAGCTGTTTCATATTTCAACAGAATATTATATATTCATTTTTCATGTTAATAAGAGGGAGGGGGCTGAAGGTAAAATTTGTGCTTGAAAATTTCCTGGGGGTACTTTCCAAAAAACCGCTAATGGTACATAAAAAAATTAACATATCTAACAATTTGTCATGATGGCACAATTTTCCGGGCACATTGTGGAGCGGCAACTCAAAACGAATAATCCAACATTCCAAAAAATGTGACTTTCATGACAGGGGGCATTGCATTGCGCGAGCATAGGAACGAATGGAATTTATATGTTGACATTGCACCAATGTCAATATGACACTTGTTTTTTGGTCAAAAAAACAGTTTTTGGCATTTTAGATGATTGATACCGTTGAAGTTACCACCCCAAAGTATGCCCGGGAAATAGTGCTACCGTGACGAATTTTTGAGTACGTTTTTTTTCGGCGTACTATTAGTGATTTTCTGTCATGTACCCCAGGCGATTTTCGAGCGCGAATTTTTCCTTCAGCCCCCTCTTGAACAATGCTGAAGTTTCATGTTCCGTCTTTCTAATAACTAATTTTTATCGAAATTTGATGATGATTCTTGAATTATACAATAATTTTCAATTAAAACTTTTGATTGGAAATTAGTGCATTTAAAAACTGCAGTTTTTAATTATTCTTCTGTTTCAAGTAATGGAATTTTAGAATAGCTAGGCGAATTAAAAAAGTATAACAATTTAATGGTATGAAAAAAAAGTGCAGCCTAGCAATGAACTATAAATGGTGTTCATTTTGTAGCTGATATCAAAATTATACCTGGATTCAGCAGTGCTGATTTGGAATGGCAATGGCAAAGAAGGCAATAACAATATACAGCAATTTTGGATTGAACTTCCAGCATCAGATCACACAATATTGACTTTGGATGCACAACCCATTTTTGGTATTATTCAAATTATTCCAATCTCGGCAAATTATTATTTGAACCAACTATAATATATATATATATATATATATATATATATATGATGTATA
>JAPYZK010004436.1:0-11005 GCA_030522785.1 Platygaster equestris
AGATTAAAATTGCTTCGAATGTAATCTCGTTCGCGTTTAGGGGCCCCCGCCCCCCCCTTAAATCTAACCTAACCCAACCCTACCTAATTTTCACGAAAAAATTGTATGATGGAAAAATTCCAGTCTTTCCCCTCCAATCCAAGAAAAACTCACCTGAAAATCCCTAAAATTTGGGTTTTGAAGTTCACGCTCATTTACGAAAAAATCATTAATCATACCTCTGGACCCTCTCTTATCTCTTAGGGTCGAGAAAAAAAGATTGTTGTTTTAGGATCGGATTAGCTGAGTTTGCATGCCACCAATGACTTTCCAGGCTTCTGGAATTTACTCCCTGCTGTGAAACTCCAAGGAATCATGCTCTAGGGAGTTCCACCTGTCCTTCAAAATGAAAACATTGCATGAAAACAAATGTAGGAAAAGTTTTGACCTTTACTTTTGCAAAATGTAAACAATGAATACTTTTTGTCTCGAAATCAATTTGCATCAGCTATTCACATACACAACTAACACAACCTAAATATAAGAGTAAAGAATTTCCATGTTTTCAACTCATGTACTTGTTAAGATGAAATTTACACAAACGTTGTCAAACGTCCATTATTTATGGATTATATTCCATAATATATATTTATGGATTCGTCCATTAATTATCTTGCACCAATGAAAAATATTGTCATTGATGATAAAATATGTCCCCCAAAAACACAAGTCTACAACAATAACCCAGGAAGCAATGAATGCGCGCCCAAAATTCCTTCACTAATTTACCGTAGAGGTCAAGCAAAAAAACGTCATCAATAACATCCAACCGTGAACGAATGGAGATATTTCCTATCGGAATGTCTTCCAGCGTGGACAATTCAAATCTTCAAAATTGACGAGAAATCAAGAAAATATGCTTGGAAAATTCACGTGCATTTAAATGAAGGACATCGGATTTTGTATAATAATGTTCAGGAAGCACGTTGAAAACGCGTAAAATTACCTTCGTGTTTGGATCGAAAGTTGGCGGCAACGGTAATTGGAATGAGCCAAAAAAGTCAACGGGTGTTTGACACGTTTATCGTTGATTATCGAAGCGTTTGGACTTTGGTTTTGTTAAAAAGATTTCAATGATTTTATTCACTCACTTCGAAGAATGGCGACGATAACAAGCGACGAACACGACAGCAACGAAATTGCAATGACGTGAAGTTTGCAGCGAGCTGTGATGATCACAAAACACTGACTTGTGATAAACTACTATATAGTATATATATATATATATATATATACTCGTTTTTCTCACGTTCTTGAGTTGCGACGTTTTAAGTGTCTAATGTGGCAAAACTGTAATTTCCGGTTGTGACTTTTTAAAAGTTGTGACTTAGTAACGTCGAAAACTACAATACAACCTCGAAAAACCCGTTATTGCCTTCATTGCTGATATTTTTCGCATTATTGCTCGGTACTTATTATTTCCCAATTATTACGAATAGTATCAATTATTTTTCACTCTTACTCTACATAGTGAAAATATTAAGCGAGTTTTACACAACTGTCCAATTCCTTCTTTTTTCAAACCCGAAAATAAGTGAGTTTGCTCGTTTTTCTTAAAACCGCAACGAATTCATATTCCGTGTATACATAATATGTATCATTTATGAAAAAATTAACTTACGTCAAATCTGAAAAATGAATTATTTATTGCATTTTTTTCGTCGAGAAATAAGTGGACAGGAAAACGTACTGTGTTGTATCCAAAAGTTCAGTATGTTAGACGAAGTGCAGTGCACATATCAAAACAACTTTTGAGATTACAACTTGTTCAATTATTACAATAAACTATAACTAATCATTACAACTAAATCACGAGTGTTCAATACACTTATACAACTATATTCGCCTCAAACAAACATATGAAGATTCATACTCATTTACAATTTTTGGTACCTTCAACTAGATCAAGTCTTTTGCGAACTTAGGAACTTTAGTTATTTAGTAAGACTATGATCACGAATCATTTTTCTTTGGATCATGTTTGCACCGTAAAAATATATTATCTTACCAACATTGTAAAGCGTACTACAAAAATTGTAAGATTAAAAAATGTAACATCTTAGCAAAACTACAAAAAATAAAGAAAATTAGGAGATTCGAATGGTACGTGTAACATATGACTTATCGTAACCACTGAATTAAATGCCACGCTTCTGCGAATTTCCGGCCTTCAGCCTGCTCACCAACAACTCTATTTGCTGGACTGTTTGACTTTTAATACTCTTATCTTCCAACTTGGTCAGCCAAGCAACAAACTTTTCGCCATGTTGAATCGCTTTTTTTCGCTCCAGTAACTCATCGCTCTCTTTTTTTACAGAAATTTTCTGTAAACATTCTTCCCCTTGAGATTTCACACTTTTGGTAGTGTTGGATTTACTCTGAACATTCATTTGAGCGAACGACTGGTGTTGGGAAGTCGTGGCAGTCGACGCAGTGTTCGGATTTTGATATTGCTTTGGCCAAACTGCTTTTACTGGCATACTATTTCGATAATTGTATTGACCCTGAGACTCAAAGGAAACCAGCTGTGGTATCGGGACATTTTGTGTATCGAATTCCTGGTTAGCCTCGTTTGGGCTGTACAGAACATGATCCGGAGAGTTCCAGGTAACCGACGTTACATTGTTGTCCATATTCAAGTTGTCGTTGAGTTTGAGATAGTATTGTTGAAGTTGATGTTGGTACAGAGCAACATCAAAGCTTCTGATACTTTGGTTTATAAAAGATGAAAAATCAGGGATGATTTGATGATCTTGGGACGGAGAGGGTTTTTGAGAAGTTCCTGGCTGTGCCTGCACAAATATTTATTAATTTATCATTTTATTAATTCATCAACTTCATCGTTAAAAATGCACTAATCCTTCAGAGCCAACAAAACTTTTTACAATTTTGTTGAGTCTACATTTTCATAAAATAGTAACTTTTTTTCTACACTTGAAAAAATGTAGAAAAGAAAAGCTGCACAAGAATAACTAAACCTACATACCAAAGAAATATCTTCTTGACGAGCATAGACATCTGTTTCTTTTGAACTTGCACAATTCAAAGCAACCAAAGTGCAGTTTACATAGTCGCAATTAGGGTTATTGGAAAACCCATTAACAGCCTTCAATGCGTCATTTTTCATGCAATCAACAAGACTTGCATAAGCCATGGGGTCGACTTCGTACACTTGGATCTGATTTTCTCCAGCGCCCAGAGAATAAGCACTTTTTTCCTCCATGATGTTTGAAGCCCAGAGTTTCATCTTTTTGGCAGCAGGAAATTCGTCATCGCAAAATCCTGAGTCTTTGCTCATGTTTGTACCAGAAGATAATGCTGGGGAATGAGCCTTTTCTGCCAAGTTCGGTAAATCTGTAATGAAGTAAAAAAACCTTGTTAAGTTGGATATTTCACACAAAATAAAGTGTAATTATAATATATGAAATGATTTTAATATTTGATCAATGAAAAAATGATTCGCTTGGAATAAAATGTGCACAAAAAACCAAAATTAATACGAAGTCCCTACAAACATTGACAAAAATTATAAAATATTTGCACTGACTGTAAAATGTTTCAGATCAAAATTTACAAAATTTTATTTTTCCAACAATTTTTTATTTTTCAAAGTTCAATGTTTGGAAGATTGTAGCATAAAATAAAGTTCTCAAACAATTGTAAAATTATTTCTCTACTAGCTGTGAAATGTACCCCCTACACCAACTAAGAACAACATTTTCTGGAAAGAGAAGAGACGACATTTTTAGTTTTGCTCGGCAGGTTCTGTATCAATTATTTGACCATTTCATTGACAACTACATTAATCATGCCCAAATTTGTTCCTATAAAACAATTTTTACACTCGCTGAAAAAATTCCCACATTTTGGCGTATCTTTAAATTTACATTGAAAAAATGCTTTCTGCTTACATCTTTGTCCCTTCATGTTGTGAAAATTCGTCTGATAATATTTTTCCCTGATTTTCTGCTCGTTTTTGATCCAAGATTGCAAAGTGGAACGCACGACTCCGTTTTCCTCTGCAATCAAATTTTTTGGCTCTCCCTTTTTAACTCTTTGGATTGCTGACAATTTTTGCTCCAGAGAGATTTTCTTATTGAGGTGCACGTTTACATTTTCCATTATGGAGGCGTAATTTATAGGCTCCAAATTTCTAAGATTTCGAGTGCTCATATCTATGGGGAGAGGATCTTTTGGGTCCATGGCTCGAATGTTATTTTATGCGTGAAAATTTCTCGAAATTCGCCAAATTTTCTCACTGGTTAACAACTTCTGATAATGGACGCAAATGGACGCATACAGCATAAGACTAAAAAGTTTACAGCTGTATAAACGTACAAAGGACGCAAAGGACGCTACAAATCGATTGCTCATTGAGAAATATTGACATCGATATCGATTATCGATTCGACTTAACAGCCGTTATACGGGGGCGCTTATTGGTCACAAATTCAGAACGGTCGATTATGTCATCTAATATGGCGACCTAACCTGCGATCGATTTCTTCATCGAAATCAACACCAAGATTTTTTTTAAATTTGCGATTACATACGTATAGGGATTAGGGCATAGGCTATAGGGGCTATAGCGTCATATAATGTGACGCAATGTGACGCAATTTTCATGCAGTTCGCCGGTGTTTCTGGGTGTTACGTTTCAAAATCTAATGTCATCTGGCTTCAAACCATATTTTTTCTATTATCTCTAAACTAAACAAGACCTCGAAATGGCTAGCGAACCAAATTGTATTTTTGGGTTTGAGCTTATGAATCGCGCATTTGGCTCGCAAATTTGCAAAAAAGAAGATGTTCTGGTTTTATTCGCCCATTGGTACTTAACCAAAACGGGTTTTAAGTGCATTGGACTCGGAGATTCCGTACGTTTGACAGTCATTTATATGATTTTATTTTCAATGTTTAGCCTGCATGTCATTTTATTTTCTCGCATTGTAGTCCAATTGAATTTGTTCCACTGGTTTTCACGAAGTCAAAGTTGAATTATTCATTTCGTAAATATGTAACTTCAAAAGTGTTTACATTGATAAGATTTTGTTTTTTGTTCGTTAACGTGATTAAAAACGTCTCAGTAAATATTTTTCTCTAAGTTTCATAAAATTTTCTTACATCATCCGAAATTTTTCATTTCTTCACAGTAGATGGAAATTTTGGTTTGTTGATATAATTTTGTTTATTCGTTGTTGCACAAACTTGCAATTATTGTCAACCTAGAAATTGTGTATTTCAACGATCCAATTTTAACTTGAAAAAGATGATAATGTGATGTAATATATTTTTGATACCATTATCTTACAGAAATCGTATGATGCAACTGATACTGGGAGCGAGTTATTGCCTGACGGTTGGAACCAGAGACCAAATTATGCTTTGCGATACTTGAAAGAAGGGAAATTATATATTTTGCTAGCAGTCAAATCTGATACTGATTTACTTCTGAATTTCATGGTAGTAAATTTAAAAACGCAAAAATTTCCCTGAGTTTAACGATTTCAGCTGATATTCTCCCTTTATAATTTCAGAAAATTGAAGATAACAATGTGTCAAATATTCAATTGCCAATTGAATCAACGGTCAAAGAACTTTGTGGTCCTCTGGAAAAACTCATTCCAGACTATCAAGGGATTCTCACCAAAATAAGAGTGGACCTGGTCGAACCCGTTTATAATGGGAGCGCAAAAAACAATTCCACACAAACAGAACCAGGGCGTACTCGATACGCAAATCCTGAAGATGATTCTCTCAGGGTTCGCTTGCCTCCCGGCTATCCTAACATAGGGTAATTGTTGTATCGATTCAAAAAGCCCTCATTACCATTACATGAAATCCATTCTACCAATGTATATTCTTCGAAATTCCGAAGTTGAAAAATCCCTTAATTAAGATTCTATTTTGAAGGGTTTAATGAAATCGATACGAAAACATGAACAAAAAAATAAAACGTTATAACATTTCCAGACATACAGCGATATTGATTTTATAAACGCGCATGAATTTTGGTATTCCTCGCAAATGTAAACCCACCCCGAATTGTCTTCTTTGCAAGAACTTGGCGAAATTGGTACTTATTGTCTAGTTGTCAAGTTTAAGAATTATTCACCAATATTTAAATTTAAAAAAAACTAATCCTTGATATTTTGAGATTTTTAATCTGTTTTTGATCATGATTTTTGTTGGTTTTGAAGGCCTGTTCCTGCTGCAGCTGATCCGAGAAGAATTGGAGAAGATGATCTGAATCCTTTGGGGCGTGTGGGCGGTGGTATGATTTTTGACCCTTTTGGTCCTCACAGAGGAATGCAGCCAGGAGGAGCTTTCTTTGGCGTACCTGGTCAACTGCCACCGTATGTTGATTATTTATTGAAAATTTCATATGGAAACCACTCATAAAATTCGATGCAATTTGATGTAAAAGCATGAAATGTTGTAATAATTGTTATTCTTATAAGAGTTTATAAAATCTCACGAAGTTTTTAAATATATTTTTAAAAGAGTTGTAAATCTTATGAGAAATTTAAAAATCAAAGTTACCAATGGTGGTAAATCAAATCTGAGTTACATCTTTCATCAATCACAACTTTTCATATTAAATCTCGTAATAAGGATAATTGGAATAATACTTTCATTTCAGGGGCGCCATTCCACCAGGAGCCAGATTCGACCCAATGGGCCCGTTTCGACCGGGACCTCCTCCTCGTTTGCCGCAAAACCCAGACAACGATCACATGCCCTTCCCTGGCCATGATCACATGTTCATGTGAACCTCACAAATACCATAATATATATTCCAAATTTCATTTTTTATGAACAATGATTATTTATGAACAAAAAGTTGAATAAAAACTATTTTATTCTTTAATTGGTATTTTGAATTGATGCCTAAAATTACAACTACTTTTACGGGACAGTTTTTGGTATACATATTTATTGAGTTGTTGATTTTGCAAAATAATCCACAAATTAAGGGTAACGTAAATTCGAAAAATGCGAAAACAAAACAAAAACCGGGAAAGAAGGCCGTTCAATTTGTGGAACAACTAAAAACAAAATATATCACAGACCAGCGTTACAGTTGTGATTGCGGTACACATCGTGTTTTTAAGGCGTCGCTTTTCGCGATCATGACGCAAAAGTCCAATACAGGTGACATTCGCATGTCGATTACATACCGTAGAAGAACGTTGCAATTTTTTAATATAAAAACGGAAGGTAGGTGAACTCTGTAATTATCATTGTTATCAACATACACATTATTTTGTTAAATTCCATTTTTGGTTTAAAAAAAAATCAGATCTCTCGACGAAAACGAAATAAGTTTTCCATTTTTTACACATCGAGTATACAAAAAGCGTATACACCAATAATTACACTTTTACGAGGGTCGAACGAAATTTTGAAACGAAAAAAAAAAAGAAAAGATCACGAGCAGATCATGAATCGAGGAAGCGTAACGAACGTGCGTATACATATAAAAGTGGAAATTCATCTTGACAAAAGTCGGAAATATATAGATGTATATGTATATAATCCAATAAAATCGATTGAAATCACGATTCACTTTGCGCCAAAGCAAAAACCACGTAATTACAAAATACATTCATGTCGTTATTTTTCACCGTACAGTTAATTAAACTAATGTAATGTTAAGCTAGATTATATTCAATAACGTGACACATTACATGTTCTATTAATTGTCCCTCGTCCCATCCTCTGGTAAAAAATATTGCAATTTATTTTGCTGTTTTTGTTGGTTTCCATACAAGAAAAAACGAAAGTTTTATGTTCTGTCGAAAAATTTGCATCGTCTGTGATCGCGACAGATTTTCCGTATTTTTTCCTGCAAAAATATTAGTTCATTTTATAGCGTTGAACCGAATCCATTATTTTTCCTGAATTTAACAGAAAGAAACATAAATTGTGCTTGTGTAAATGGTTAAAAAATGTTCGGTTCACAGACGCGCGATAAAATTTTCATTGTCCGTTTTCGGGGCTTAGTTCTGTTCTTGTCCTTGATTTCCTTTTTTTACGTCTTTCATGTTTATTGTGAACACAGTTTTTTGTGGCGCGCGTGCAGCTGGCAAAATCGTCGAAAATAACATTATTTCGCTTCCCTCCACCAAAAATGCAGAGAAACGTAAGTTTTCCTTGCATCGACGAAACTGCTAACGCACCGATATTTTTCAATGTGATATTTTTCGATTCGTCTTCTTCGTTTCGTGTTGAAAATGTATACGTCGAACCAAAATTGCCATTGAAATTGCAAGCAAATCGCGGATTTTAGCACGAAAATGGCGAAAGTCAACGATTGCACGAATGGAACGGAACGAAGGAGAAAATACGTGTTTTTTTTTTTCTCAAAAAAACCACACAACGAAAATAAGTTACGACGCGCTAAAAATTAACAGCCTAAACGAAAAATTACTTACAAGATCTAAATTCGTCGTTTTTTTTCTTGTATTTTTTCAGAAAACATTGGAAAAAATAGACGAAGCAAAATTACGTTTTGCATTGAACGTTGATTGCTAAATAGTAACCGAAAATTCCTAGAATGTCATTCGTTGAATTGATTGGTACGCCGCCACGATTATCGAAAAAAGTGATGCTCGCAATCGGTGGCTTTGGTTGCATTTTCATTGACAAGCCCTTTCGCGAAAGGAAATCATCCTCGAAGCCGTCGCTTATACATTTAGATATACCGATGATTACGAATACAGAATTTAAGTCCACGAAGAGTCATTTTTTACTGGACGCAGCAGGAATTCTTCTGACCGTTCTTGAATTTCAGCCGCGACTTGGGACGATACTTTTCCAGATATGACAGTTGCTTCGCGTTTATAGCGCCTCGTCTTTTCCTGTGATAAACACATTCATTTAGATTTTTAAATTTTAGAATTTTCAAATACGATATTTTTTTTGTTTCACAGCTGATTGGTTCGATTTTCTACGGTTTGAAAATTTTAGTACATAAATAGAGAGTTTGGCCATCTCGGCGCAAATGTTTGATTGGCTATCTCTAAAGCTGTATAATTGTATGTATGTGTCGAATGTGTGTGTACCGCCGCCATTTTGGATCCAGCGATGACACGTACACAATAACACATTACAGATGGCCAAACTCTATAGGAACTCTACTTTTGATGCTTCACCTATCGATATATCGATTCTGTATCGCGGGTATATCTATATACATCAGATTTTACATATGTGGATTATGGGCGATCGATTTATTTCGATATATCGATAGGTGGAGGCATTAATGGGACATACTGTACATTAACGGCTCCAGGTCATTTTTTTATTTTTATTTTTTTAATTTTAAAGCATTTAATAATCACATTCTAATATTGAAATATCAAGATTTTTTAGTCCTTTGAATATTTCGATTTAGAAGTCGAATAAATAATAAATTCCGGAGTTTTCGTATTAAATGGAGAGTTTGAAATTATGTCTAATTCTAAACATTTATTTATTTGAATTTATACATTTTTGGGGGATTCAGAACCGAATTTTTAATTTTCGAGCATCCAATTTTTCAGTCTAAGATTTTCATTCAAAATTCGATGTATATTTCAATACTAAATTCTGCAGTTTTGATAACTGAAAATGTTTAAATAAACGAAAATGTATAAAAATACGTGTTATCAACAAGGGGGACGATTTTAAACTCCACAAAATTAATTTAACGATAGTGAAGTTCGAAAATTTTCAAATCGACGAATTTCAACCTCAGAATTCAAGAATTTTGATGTGAAATATTTACTTCGCATTCAAACTGTAATTTTAGTGATACCCGGACTTAAATGAAAAATTCATAAATCCAACGATTTGAAAACTGAACAATTTTTATAGTTGAAAATTTCGATTCGGAAATTCGAAAGTCCGAGAATCTAATATGTATTTGAAAGAAAAAATAAAAATCTTATTTCAATGATTCGAATAGTTACAAAAGTGTGATTAGAAAATTTTAATTAAAAACCAATCTTTATTTTTAGACTACTTCCAAATTTGCAATTTTCGATACAACTCGAAAATTCTAAAGTTGAAGTTTCTACAAAAACAAAAAAAAACTCCAAAATGTTCACTCTGACATTTCTTTACAAAATTTACATTGTTGTAAACTTGAAAAATCTTCAGCATTTCAAATGAAAAAAATTAAACTCAAAATTTTAACCAATTTCACATTTTTCATTCGAATAATGTAAAAAACAAACCAATAACTCTCAAAAACTTTAAAAAGTTCCAGAAACACGTCAAAAACTTTCGAAATATTATAAAACTGCAAACATGAAATATAACTGTCAAAAAAAAAAAAAAAAAAAAAAAAAAAAAAAAAAAAAAAAAAAAAAAAAAAAAAAAAAAAAAAAAAAAAAAAAAAAAAAAAAAAAAAAAAAAAAAAAAATTACAAACCCTCGCAATAAACATGTTTTGACCAATTCAGAAAAAGTTTACAAATCCAAAATCCTCGATTTTCAACTCACTCTCTGATAAGAGTAACGGCGTCTTCGTATTTGAGGCCAAGTTCAATGAGAGCCAGGGCCACGAGTACTGGCGCCCTCCCCAAACCAGCGACGCAATGCACCGCGACGCAACCGTCCGGCGTCTCTTGGAAACGGTTTTTCAAAAGTTCGAACCACTCTTCAACCACCTGCCAAAAAAATCATCGAATGATTGTCATTGCTAATAAAAAAAATTCTAAGTATGCAAAACTTTCAGGAGATGCACCAAAATGTCTGTGAATGGAGTCTTTGCAACAACAAAAAATATCGATTTTTTTTTTTTCAAAAGTTGGATTTAGTGATAAAATTAAAGAATATCATGGATTTTTAGTTTTTTTATCGCTAAATTTTTTATAATAATCGATTAAATATTGCAATTTTGAACCCAGCCGTGAAACGCGACGTGTTGGTGTGACGTCACTAGCCTGTATCATAACCGTCATAATACAGGCTAGTGA
>JAPYZK010004437.1:0-10444 GCA_030522785.1 Platygaster equestris
TTCGTCACTTCGTGTTGAAATGAGGACGTATTTCTCGAGTTTATTCTTAATTTTTTTGGAATGAAGAAATCGATTTTACAATTTATTGCTCAATTGTGAAAAAGTATGTTGTGTAAGATAAATTTAATTTTTTAATTTCAAAGAACAAAATGTGTTTCTTAATTATGGATCCTTGTACTCATTTCGACATTTCAGAGCGAAATGTTATATTAACTATAAATAACAATATCATAAAGCTTTGCAAAATACATTACATTACATTACAAAATTATAATGTGCTTTTCCGTAAACAAAAATCCCTTATTCTACCCTTACGCAAATTTTTGGTTCACGAACCCACACCTGTCGTCGAGACAGCAAAAAAAGTTACAAAACTAAATAGTCAAATTTGGGAACCAATGTTCCGAAAACGAAAATAAACCTTGGCCCCTCTCAGGGCAAAACGGGTGTTTCCCAATCCAAACACATCTATTCCGAATCAAGGAACAAAATTACAAAAAAAATTACTCTTCGTTCATTGATATGGTAATCAAAGTTAGTAATATTTTTCGACGAGGTTTTCACCTCGTCACAGCGGATATTCTAAATATCGATTTATATGGCTTTCCGCCGCCAACATCACGCTCCTGTTAAAACTCCGTGTTTCCCAACTTGTTGTGAAATGTACTATTACCTTATTATTTAGTTTACATAATTAAAGCGACATAATGCCTTTTATCCCTACCGAATACAAGATGACACGACGCTCGGTTGACTGTTTGTTACGAGTTTTTGTAATGCTTATAATGCTTAAACAAAATATATACACGTGATGTTTAAAAAAAACCAGTGAAGCTCATTTTTATTACCCTTTATTCAAAAAATATAATTTTTTGTTGATCTCCAATTTTAAAAAATATTACTTCTTTATAATGATGTAATTTGAAAAAAAGTTAAATAATTTTACGAGAAAGAAACATACAAATAGAACACCTAAATATTTACAAAATTACAGTATGCCCAAACATCGAATATTAGCATTAGTTCTAAAATAAAATTAATTAGGAAATGTAAAAAGTAATATACAGAAATTCTTCGTGACTGAAACATTCATATTAATACATTTTTGAGTTTTCAGACCGTCTAGAATGTAAGTTTTGAAATATAACATTTTACATTGCTTAGAATTCGAAAACGTAAAATTTATGAATTTAGAAATTTGCAATTTTGGATTGAAAATAAATACAGAAACCTTAAGAATAAATTTATTCGTCTACTACAGTCTGCAATGTTTTTAATGTTAGTAAAACATTTAGTGAATCCCAATTTATATAAAGTACTCACTTTTATATTATTCATTTATTGCATATACTTCGCTGATTTTCGAAACATTTTGGATGTAATTATGAAAAACTGTTGTATATGCAACAACTGTTACATGTCACTAATAAAGTTTGCATAATGAATGATAATTGAATTGCAGTACGCAGTTTATAATTTTCATATAAATTTATCCTCATCAATCACGAATCGATTTCCCTTAAATAAAATGGAGAAAATGTCAGATTAAGCACTTACTGCATGTGACTTGAAGTAATTTTAAATGTTGCGCCGCTGTAGCGCGCATGTCTCTGTCCGAATACCTACAAATGGCGACGTTCAATTGGGGTCATCCCCACCTATCCAATCAGCTATCCAGTGTATTTTACAGATCAGTGAAAATTATATGCTCGGTCGTCTCGGGCGGTGACTCATCGACTCGAAGCGTACAAAACAACAAAAACGCTTGTTTAATGTGTTCGATAAAAAAATTACAATCCGTATCAAGGTGCAGGCTCGCGTTTTCATTCGAGCAGTTTGTTCACTCGCTTCGCTCGTAAGCAAATTCGCACTCGTGAAAACGCTTATTATCAATGCGGCGAACCGCGGATTTTATAGCAATATATAGGTTTCGGACGTGTAAAAATACAAATAATTATTTACAATTAATTAACAATTAATTGTTAATCGTTGTACATAATCGATGAAATAGAACAGTAAAATAGTTACAAAATCGTGTCATAAACGTTCTGGCTAATTGCTCGTAAAACCATTCTGAAATCTTTTGAAACGATTTCAAAACTTTTCCGAATCTTTTTCGCAACTTTATCATAATTCTGTTAAAAACGTTTCAAGCAAATCTTTGAGAAATGCTTTTAAAATGTTTTCTGTAAACAAAATTATAAATTATTTCAAAAACATTTTTAAAACTTTAGAAATACATACAATAGGTGTATGTTTTTGAAACAATCGACTATCATTTTGAAAGTTCCAGAAACGTTCTGTAACGTTTCTGGAATCTTCTCGAGCTAACTAGGAAAGATTGAATATTCGTACAATTATGACAAAAACCATACATATCTTTCATAATAATTCATAATCAAAAAACCTCATGCAATAATCGGTTACGCGTTTGAGAAATCTCATATATATAGCGCGCAACGGGGGGTTATTGTATCGACCCTTAAGTTTCAAATGTATCCAGTTTTGTTTGTCCTAGCACACACGTCACAAAGTTTGGTGCCTTTGTGATTATTTGACAGTTGGTCCTGATCATGAACAACCATTTTCCGTGTTTGACTCGTTTTTTCAGAAGTTGTTGAGCCTGCAAAAAATTATAAACCGATTTTACGCGATATTGAATCTCATGTTATTAATATGGGGAAAAGGATCCTCCAAGCACGGTTTAATATTCCGAAAAAATTAGGGTCTTTGAATCATTCGAAATCAATGTGGGGGGTGGCACACCAGTAAAAATTTCACCAACTTCATTTTAATGATTACGCTTGGTGAGGGGGGGGCGGGGGTATCGAAAATTCCGACATTACCGATCTGCCACTTACTGCAGTACAGCTGTGCACAATCTCTCTCGTCTACGGATGGTAGAGACTCCACCATCCGTACTCTCGTAATGACAAAAAAAAACCAAATCCCCGCTCCTCGAGGCCAATCTCTCGCCGTAAATACAAGTGAACGGCGAGCGCGATTCGCGCCAGTCAATTCTAGTGTGTCCGGCTTTCTTCGCACGCCAGTAAAATTATCCAGTAGCTTTTGTTCCGTGTTCCGTGTTGCGTTGCGTTTTTACGCTGCGCAACATGCGGGAAATTTGAATTCACTCCTCGTATTTTTCGCCCAGAAAAAGTTATTCTCTTCTGGTAAGTTTTTCTCGAGTTCGCGAAAGTGTTCTTTTCGATGATAGTGGCATTGGCAGTGAAATTAATGAGGAGAAAGTTTGCATACACGAGGTCATTCACGTTTCGGCGAATGTGGAAAAAGGGAGTGAATTAATGAGTGATTCGAGATTCGAATCGTTCTCAGAAATATTTTCAGATGACTAGATTCAGCGAATGCTTTCTCCAGGGAGAGAAAAAGTGAAGGGAAAAATGAGGTCAATTTCGGTTTTTATCATATTTTTTGATGTTTCTGATGAGTGACAGTGTTTTCAAGTTCTTTATAAAACAAACGATAATAAAAATTAGTTCATACAACACTGAAAAAGGGTGTACTTATTATACTGTTGTCATTTTTTTAGCGCTTCCACGTTGTAGGATAAAATGAAGTTTGCAACTTGTGGAATGATCTAACTTTCTAAATTATGAGATTCCTAAGATTGACGTCTGGCTCGTTTGAGTATAATCCGACGTTTGCAGAAAAGTAATTTTCCAACTAATTCGCGGAATGAACGATTTATTATTTCTGGGTAATTATCGTTTATTTGGCCGTTCTTTCGTAAAGAAACATTTTACTGTGCATTATTTGTTGTTCATCTTTTTCCCATAATTTTTTCTCGTCCGACATAATCAGGAATAAAAGCACCACCCATTTACAGAAAAATGCTCGAGTTTTAGGAAGAAAACGATTTTTTCCCGATTTTTCTCCTTTTTTTTCGAAAAACGGATTTTGGGAACGACTAAATATAATTTAAGGATAAATACATTATTTTTAGTTTTCTGAAGGTAATGAAAATTATGCAAAATCCAAATATTGCAAAAATAACGAAAATTTTGCAAATATCCAAGATCTCGAAGAGAACGTAGAAAATTTGGTACTTTTGGAAAACTTGAAGATTTCAAAGGATAAAAAAATATTCAACAATTGCTAGAACTGGATAATTACCACCATTTTGTAGAAGTTAGAAATTTTGAATATCCTGAAAAACTTTAGAACTTTGGACAATTTTGGAGTTCTTAAAAATTTAAGAAATTTTATGTGTATACTCCAAATTAGACTTACAAAGAGGAATTCAAGCGTTCGTCACGATGTCACATTACGACTTCTTTTTCATTGATTACGCATAAAAAGTAGATCGTACGTAACCGATTTTTCCTTTTACCGGTTTCTTTCAGCTCGATTTTTCGAGATTCAGTAGTGAACGTTGAAATTAACGTAAAACGCTCGGTAAAACATCAAAATTTCTGAAATCAAATCAATCATCGGTTTTCTGCGGTTTTTCTAAAGCTACCAGGGTTAACTTGAGCCAGGGTCAAGAGGATCGAAATTGCGGAGTGATGCCAACCTTAAATTAAAAGTATTGTTTTTACAGAAACAATATTATATTTTTAAGCAGTCCTTAATTCCTTGAAACCACTTCTCTCACGGAATCATTCAAATTTCGCGTTGAATGCGAACAATACAACACGAAAAATGAGAATGCTAGATACACGCAATTTGAAAGACATCCCGATAGAACACGTTTGCATCGAAGAAACGACTCGATTTTCGTGCAAATTTTGTGCAGTCTTTACCCAAACATATTTATGCGGACGTCCACATATTCATATCTCTTGCGCGGGCGTTGAGTAAACATAATATTATTTTATAAAAGCTCCATTACGTCGAAGTACAACCATTCAGTCCCGGGGCGGGCTATGACTCCGTAAAAATTTCAAGCTCTTCGAAAAAAAGGTCTGAGTTGACGGAAATCGATTTTCACAATCCCTTTATTGAATGATCGATTTTCATCGCCTGCAAAGCGAGGCGAAAGCGGGCGAAGGCAGCCGAGTGAAATTCGCGGCGGGATGAAAAGTAACCCGGCCTCTGATTGGTTGAGAAGCGGGATGAAAAGTGACCGGCGCATCTGATTGGTCGAGAAGCGGAATGAAAAGTAACAGGCGTATCTGACTGGTCGAGGAGCGGGATGAAAATTAATCCTGTTTTCATATGTGCTGTTCGAGGGTTGTTATTGCGCACTCACTTTACAGGCTCGAAAATCGATAATTCAATAAAGGGATTGTGGAAAATAGCGTGCATTACTCGGGCTTCAGTCAACAAATGCAACTCTCGGGTGAGTGCTTCCCTCGCTACGCTCGGGAAGAAAACCTCACCTTCGGTTGCATTTGTTGACTTTCAGCCCTCGTTATGCAAATAGCTATTGCCGTTTCCGAATACGCATGCAATTCGTTTTTCCGAGAAATAGTCGAGTTTCAGTGGCGTGAAAAACACCCCGTAAACCCTGCGTTGGGGGGGGGGGGGCGAAGATCCATAGGCGCCGGATATATATCGCTATATAATTTAATAAGCGCCATTACTATTTCGCGGGTGGGGGGAGGGGGGGGGCACATTTGCTTGCCTACGCTACTGTCGAGTTTTGTTATGAACAATTTCATTTATTTACAAATTGTTATGAACAGTGTATAAAAAATAGAACTCGCGATTCCACATGGAAAATGTCGTCTTTACGTACAGACAATAGTTTTTGATATAACAAATATCGAACATATTATCAATACTGATGATGTTGCGGACTTTTTATAAAAACTCATTTAATCTTCATATTTTCAATATTTTTCATGTTAACAACTATTGTTCATACGTGAACGATGTAAGGCATTTACATTTATGACTATTTGTTTATAAAAAAACCCGACCATTTTTCGAATTGCATGTACATATTCGCGCGCGGAACAAGCAGGTCTATTTCCATAAAATCAGTTTTTTTCCGGGGAGCTCGATAAGTTTCGAAAATCAATTGAAAACCATTAAAAACCTTTGAAAGCGATACATTTGTCCCATTGCCAATGGTTCTTCATTTTGAGTAAATAAAATTTGTCATGATGTCGAACTATTGAAACTATTGAAACACAATGAAAATCCCATTTGCGTAACATGAAGAACTATTGGAAATTGGATGACTGAATAAATTGTATTGTTTTTGCAGGTTTTTAATGATTTCCAGTTGATTCTATAGAGCAGGGATACTTTTGTATCGAGGACCTGAAGCGTGTTCACAAAAACATAACCAGACAGCTAGAAAATAGTATATTTCTCAACGAGTGCAGAAGGAGATTTTTTCACATTTCGCGAATTTTCTATAAATCGTGTAAAATACCGTTCGAGCCACATGCGGTAGTTGAAGAAATTCATCAGTTCAATAAAAACAGTAACCTTATTCGAAATATTGTACGACAATGTACGATAATATAATAGATCATTTCGGAATATTATTCAAATTTGATATGCGAAATTCCTGGAATTCTGAAAATCGAAACAATACGAAATTGATGCGATTCTCGAAAATCTCGGAAATTCTCGAAATTTCGAAAAAAATTGTAAATTTCTTTTTTTCTCAACACTTTCGGAATCGAAATTATTTTTGGAATTCGCAAAATAACGAGTATTTTAAATGTTCCACTGAATTTCCATATTCTTGAAGTTTTTAAAATTCCCTAGGTTTCGAAAATTCCATAATATTCATGATACGAGTATTATGCGAAGTATCAGTATTCCATCGTGATGTCACATACTATGTGACATCGTACTATTGTTAAAAGTAATATTTCTGTGCCTTTTAATGCAACTTGCCGGTTTTTCTAAAATTGCAGATAGCGGCGTTTCCGAAAGTGGGTCGCAAAGTATAGGCTCCTTCAATGATGAAAATATTGGCGGGTGTCGAAGAATGCGAGGAAAATGCTAAGAAAATGAGCAATGGCGTCTCGGTTCACGACATGAACGGCTACGAGGGTTTAAGAAAAGTCAAGACGTCTTGGGCCGGGTTCAAAAATGCAACTTCAAATAAAACGAAGGTAAAAAGAATCACTACTTTTTTTCCACTCTAATAATAATTCAACGTTGGATAGGACTATCAGACTCGTGCGCAGGATTTTCTTACGGCAGGAGTTTTGGCTTTTGTTTAATTGAAAATTCAATTCCCAGCAATTTTTCATTACCATCATTCGGAAACACTGTAATATTTTGATTTCGTTACGTTAATTTTTGGATGACATACTCGTTGAATTCAATGGCCGGATGCAATAAGGGGATCTGACGCTCGAACTGGACAATACTTCCCCGAAAATCGATCGAAACTCGAAATGCGTAGAAATGCAAAATGAAAAATATAAGCTTGTTATGCGCATTGAGACGCATCTTTTTTTCATTTGACTTTTTTTTACGCGATGGATAATTTTCGAGATAAAAATTAGAAACCGTTATTTTCGCACGGATCGAAAATCAACGTTTTTTAAAACATAACTCGCGATAACTCGCTCGATTTACCTCAAAACAATCCGAAACTTAAATTATTTTATTCGGTTGGAGTTGAAACGTGCTCAAGGTCGTTCATTGTTCATCGTCGAATCCGCTCGAATTTTTTGCGCTCTAAAACCAAACTCGCTGTCATTCTGTGTTTTTGAATATAATTGCGTGAAATTTGGTGGAAACTTCCTCAAACTCTAAGGATCAATCGTCTCACTGGAAGTTTACTGAGTCTGGAAATTTCCTCGACTTTTTTTTACGAGAACGTCGCCACGCACGAATTTCAAAAACTCTGAATTCTGAATTTGTTATTACATATATTATGAACAGTAGTGATTTTTATCGTTTTTTCAAGACTCAATGGCTCCGCTAGGGTCAACCGAATATAATAATTAAAGTTTCGAATCGTTTTGAGGTAAATTAAGCGACTTATCGCGAGTCATTTTTTAAAAAACGTTGATTTTCGATCCGTGCGAAAATAACGGTTTCTAACTTTTATCTTGAAAACTGTATGTCGTGTAAAAAAAAGTCGAACGAAAAAGTTATGCGTCTCAGTGCGTATAACAACCGCATATTTTTTATTTTGCACTTCTACGCATTTCGAGTTTCGATCGATTTTCGGGAAAGTATTGTCCAATTCGATTGCATCCGGTAACTGAATTTTGTAAGTCAAATATCCAGAAATGCCGAAGCGTTGGGAAATTTTTTCAACATTTTTGAGGATTGTGATCATTTCCCTAACGGTCGTGACTCGATTGTGGCGATCGAGTTTCACTCAAGTTCCAATCGAGTAGCTTATTTTGCTTATTTTTTGCAAAAAAATTACGGAATTATGCATCCATTTTGATGCGAAGTCTTTTAAATGTTCTTTAGAATCAAACTTTTTCAGTTATATTTACTAAAAAATGACAATATATTATATTTTGACAATAACAAAATATACCTTATGAAATATATTATATTAATAATATATTTAATTTATCGTAGTAATAATATATATTCATTGAAAAATAATATATTTACCGAAAGAAAGTTGATTAACACGATTAACGCTGATATTTCGACAACGAAATTATAACTCTATCAGAACTCGATCAGAACTCGATCACTGCGATCGAGTTCCACTCGGGTTCTGATCGAGTCACGACCGTCAGGGTTGTAATTATGGTGTTGAAGCTAGTGGATTTGTTTCATTCCCTGAAACTTCCAACTTATATAATAAAAATATTCCGGTGTTTTGCGGTGTATTAAAAACCGTTTAGTTTTTTAGTTTTTCAAGGTACGTTTCCGATTTTATGCGTATTTTGAAAACCTGGAGTCACAGAATTTTAGAATGTTCAGCTTAATCGATTGAGTTAATCAAAAAATTGTTTTGGGATTCTTCAGATTGAATAAGAAGTTTTTTAGGATTCTAGAGTTCTCAATTTTTCAGATTTTCGAAAAGGCGAAAGTATATGGAAATTAGAAAATCTGAAATTTTCAATTTTTTCATGCTTTTAGAATTTGAGAGTTTCTTCAGTAGGGGAGAGTAGGGTACAGTGGGTCAATTTGTGCAATTCTATTTTTTATACAAAAACAAATATTCATCGAGAATAAAATCAATGTGTTCATGAATCCATGACTATTTGCGGTTATAAAATATGTAACCTTTCTGTTGGAAAAAAATTTGTTGGATATTTTTTCAGATTTTGCAAAGAATTGTGTTACAATTACCTCATGAGTAATTTTCTCGAAATATTGATTTCAGCACTGGAGATTCAACTTAGTTTAAAGCTAGTGAATAAATTGAGATTACGTAATTGAGTTCGATCTCCATACCTCAACTTTTCTGGATTAAGTAATAGATGATCACTCTAATTAATTTACTTTTCCGTAAAATTGTATATTCATCTCATCTCAGTTAAAAAAACGAACGAAAAGTTTCTGTATGTTTCTAAAACCTTTACTAACTAGGATGCATCATGTGTTTCACACTTTCTTTTCATACCTACATACCTACTTTAATTGACTTGTTACATCATTTTTTGATGTCTAATAATGATTTCTTATCATGTCCATATTATCCATAATGAATGTCAGTGGACAACTTGTTGTTGATCGATTACAAACATTTTTTTCGACTCATCAAATTATTTTTATCAATTCACAAATGATTCATTCCCAACGAAACTATGATTTCAACTTTTATGTCAAACGACGCTGACCGTGAAACTTCGAATCAGTCGATCTCCGAGGACTGAGATGAAAGGCATGTCCCGTTGTGACCCACTTGCTACTTTCTTATCGAGCTATAACTTTTCCTGCTTCTCTCGTTTCTCCCAGCAAATTTCACAATTTGTTTATTCCTAAATCACTACTTTCAACTAACTGATGGCACCTTTACAAATATGGATTAAAAAATACCGTCGGTTTTTGACGTACATACCTCTGCCGTGAAACGTAAAAAAGCTGCAACGGCAATCAGACAAAAACGGAGAAATTCGAGTTCTTCCTACCACTTTGAAATTTCCATAGCCGAATGAAATAAATTTCCTTCGGAAATCGAGTGTAACTAGAGTGAATTATGTACGCTGTAATCGATTTCGCAAAAAAAGTTGACATTTTCAACAATAACAATGTGTAATCCTCCAAATGGTGTTCAATTCGAACACAGCCGCTTGTTGGAATAAGGTCGTAAGGAGACTTGGGGCCTTTCCCGGATATGAGCTTCGACTGGTCATTTGCCATGAAAAAACCGTTCAGAACGAGATAAATGTGTTAATTATTAACTTATCCTTTTTCGTTTCGTATGATTATACGCATGTCTCCGTTTGACGTGTTCGAAATATGTTAAGCATCCATGTTACTAAGCAGTTCTAATATTTAAGGAGCAAATGTATATTCATGTATGTATAGTGCGTGAGTATAATAATACGTATATATACCGATATATACCCTATATGGTGGGCTGCGC
>JAPYZK010004438.1:0-10953 GCA_030522785.1 Platygaster equestris
CAACTTGTAGCACAATATACTAATTACGTATATTTCTATATTTTGGACCAAGTTGAAGATACAAAATTTCTTTGAAAACGATATAAAATAATCCCTTATAAAAATTGAACACTTTTTGATATAATACGAACGTTTCTCAAACTTCGTAAAAATCCGATCGAAAGTAAAAAATTCGTAAAATTTGTTTCCAATGCCTTGCAAAACTTTGAATGATCCAAGTTCGATGATTTTCCTATAATTCTCGAAAAAATGACATTTTTTCCACTGTTTCACGTGCAAAAAGTAACTAAATTTTTTACACTTTTGTATAAAGAATAGTTTTTTTCCACTAGTGGAAAAATCGATCACTTTTTTTAGTAGAAAAATCTTGGGAGCCATTTTTCTGAATTATAGAAAAATAGTCGTATGTCACACGTTGAAAAATCGCGATTTTTCAACTTGTAGCATAATATACTAATTACGTACATTTCTCTATTTTGGGAAAAGTTGAAGATAATTTCTTTGGAAACGATGTAAAATAATCCCTTACAAAAATTGAACACTTTTCGATAAAATACGAACGTTCGTAAAAATCCGATCGAAAGTAAAAATTTCGTGAAATTCATGTTTCCCTAGTAAACTACAATTCGAGTCATAAAAATTCAAAACGTGCAGTTTCAATAAGGGTCATTTTCCTACCTAAATGGACAAGAAATCGAGCTTTATTGAAAAGACACTCATAAAGTTTTCAATTTCCATGTCTCATTTTTCTTATAACTCTGATTTCAAGAAGAATTTCCAAAATCTCACAAAATTTTGAAAATTCTGATAAGAATCAAAGTTACTTGAACTAACTGAACGTTTTTGTCTCAAAAGATTATCAGAAAAACATCTCATCAGTATTATACATAAGTTACAGTTACGTAGTTCAAGTATTTAGGATTATCCACGTGTAATGTAAATTTTTTCATCGCGAAACAAAGCATGTTACAGTTTCCTGTTAGTGCTTTTCTATTGCTATACCTATACTTTCTTCCAATTTTTATGTATACAGTCATAGTCTTGTCATTTTGTATAAATATTGTTACGCTGTTATGTAAATAATATCTTATTTTAGGTTGCGACTTCGTTGTATTTTATGTAAATTCACGGACTAATATTTAGTCTGTAAAAGCGAGGATAGATTTTCAATAAAAAATTACGAGAAATAATCGTTGTTGTCGATTTTTATAAAAATTGGAACGTTGTATAATAACGGCCGATTATCTTCACATTTTTGAAAGATTGATGATAATTAGTTATCAGTCGGGGGGGAGGGGTGGGGGGGGGGTGCAACGAATAAAATTTACGAAAAATAATGTAAAAATTAAACAAAGCAAAAAAAGTTACTCAACGAAAAAATTACGCGCAAAAGAATATGCATAATCGCCAGATGCGTAAAAAACAATGCAGAATCGACACGATGCGCAGTAAATTTATGCACGTTTCCTCAAATTTGGAAATAATTACTTATGAAACAGAAGTTCAAAAAATGATGCATCAAAAAATTAATCGAAGTTCAAATATGTAGTGCATTTGAACTTTTCTGAACATACGTATGATCCTAAATTAAAAATCAAAGTTCAAACATAAGTTTAGATCTGATATAATTCAAAATTTCGACGATTCGGAAATTTGAATAAATCGCGAATTCGATGAATAATATTATGTAATTCAGTTACTTACTCGAATCCACACGCAGAAAAACTGGTCATATTCAAAGTGACTCACCTGCAACAAAAAATGAAAAATCCGTGGTTAATTAATTACTCAAATACAAAAATATCCATCAATAGGTAAACATTTTTCATGCCATTATTTCGAAATGGCAGACAAAATGTAGACTTTTGAATTTCAGGGAATAAAAAAGATGAAAATTGATGATTCAGTGACTTGATAACTGATGCGAAATTTGAATCTAAAAATGAAAATGATTAAATAATAAAACCCGAAGATAAAAAATCTAAAAGTATATCTACAATTTTATTTAAAAATTTCAAGACTATCCATTTTCGAAATTAAAAAATGTGCGTAAATTTGTATAACAAAAAAGATAAATTCCTACTTTCAAGACTCGGAAATCAACGATTCAAAACTTCGAAATTTCGAAAAAATAGAAAATATTTTGTTGAGACCCCCCCCCCCCCCCATTTTTTCTACCTATACTCCTCAATTCAATCCCTGTTTTCATTAATTGTATCAAAATTTGTTCCAAGAATAAAAAAAAGGGAAAATAGTACAATTCTAATGAAAATAAAAAAGCTCGATAAAATCCGAAGATAAAAAACGTAAAAATATCTACAATTTGACATTGTTGAGACTATCAATTTTCGAAATTAAAAAAATTGCATAAACAAAAAAACGGGAAATTCCTACTCTCAAAACTCGGAAATGAACGATTAAAAACTTTTAAATTTCGAAGATATAGAAAATATTGTTTTAAAAACACCCCCTCCCCCCATTTTTTTACCTACACGCCCGAATTCGATCCCAATTTTCATTAACTGTGCTAATTTGTTCCAAGTATTGAAAAATAGGGAAAATAGTGCAATTCTGATAAAAATGAAAATGCTTGAATAGTAAAATCCGAAGAGAAAGAACGTAAAAGTATCTATAATTTGAAAATTTTTAGACTCTAAATTTTCGAAGTTGAAAAATTTGCATGTACAAAAAATCGAGAAATTCCTACTTTGAAACTCGGAAATCAAAGATTAAAAACTTCGAAGTTTCGAAGATATAGTAAATATTGTTTTAAAAACACCCCCTCCCCCATTTTTCTACCTACACCCCTCAATTCGATCTCAATTTTGATTGATTGTGCCAAAATTTGTCCCAAGTATCGAAAAAAAAGGAAAAATAGTACAATTCTAATAAAAATAAAAATGCTCGATAAAATCCGAAGATAAAAAACATAAAAGTATTGACAATTCAAAAATTTCAAGACTATCAATAATTTTCGAAATTTAAAAACTTGCATATAATAAAAAACGATAAATTCTTACTTTCAAAACTCAGAAATGAACGATTAAAAACTTCGAAATTTCGAAGATATAGCAAATATTGTTTTAAAAACACGCCCTCCCCCCATTTTTCTACCTACACCCCTGAATTCGATCTCAATATTGATTAATTGTGCCAAAATTTGTTCCAAGTATCGAAAAAAAGGGAAAACAGTAATTCCCCGATGAAAATAAAAATGCTTTAATTATAAAATCCGAAGACAAAAACGTATTTGAAGTATGTACAGTTCAAAAACTTCAAAATTATCAATTTTCGAAATTTAAAAACTTGCATATAACAAAAAACGAGAAATTCTTACTTTCAAAACTCGGGAATCAACGATTAAAAACTTCGAAATTTCGAAGATATACCAAATATTGTCTTAAAAACACCCCCTCCCCCTATTTTTCTACCTCCACCCCTCAATTCGATCTCAATTTTGATTAACTGTGCCAAAATTTGTTCCGAGTACCAAAAAAAAGGTAAAACATTAATTCCCCGATGAAAATAAAAATGCTTGAATAATAAAATCCGAAGACTAAAAACGTAAAAGTATCTACAATTCAAAAATTTCAAGACAATCAATTTCAAAAATTCAGAAATTTGCATACAAAAAACGAGAAATTTCTACTTTCAAAACTCAGAAATCAACCTTTAAAAACTTCAACATTTCTAAGACGTACAAATTTTTTTAAACACCCCCTCCCCTTATTTTTCATACCAACACCCCTTAATTTAATCCCAATTTCCATTAATTGTGCCCAATTTCTCCCAAGTATCGAAAAAAGGAAAAGTAGTGCAATTCCCTGATACGGATTCTTATCAACCTTCCCCTCCATCGTATTCGATGGCGTTACGTGAATACTCGCTCATCGAGCGACTTTCTTGAAGTTGGAACACGCAGTCGCTTTCCCAGCAATAACAAGCGATAGCGTATCTGTCGCGCTTTCGTAGCTCGTGCAGTTCGCGCCTGTCAAATCAACCACCTCCAACAGCTGATAACGCGCTCGTTGTCAACAATCTTATCTGCCCCCTTTTCACCCCCGATTTTGACTCGAATCCAAAATACTCGCCAAAATTAGGCTCTTTTTTCGCCGCGCCAGGAACCGAACTCAACATTCCGGTTGATCCAGGTAATAATAATCATTTATGGGTTTTTACATTTTCGCGATTTTCCTTCAAATTGTGAAGAGTTTTTGGGACTCTCAAGTTGTTCCGGTTCTATGAATGGAATTTTCTGTTGCTGTGGTACTGATAACGGTAAAAATAGTGGATATTATGTGATTAACGGAACTTTGAATACTGGAATGCATGTTGAATTTTTTACTTCGGGATTTTCGTGTGTGCTGAAGACGATTTTGAGGGGGTTTAGTATTATTTTGAGTTTTAAGAGTTGGTTTGAGTTAATTTTGAGGGGAAGGTACGAAAATATTTGTTTGGGATGAGTTTTTGATTTCTAATTGATGACGAAATAATAAATTCTTTTTATTTCGAAAAATTGGGTAATTTCTGAATTTTAAGATACAATTTCGTGAAAATGTCGAAATTTCGAAATTTATGATTATAAAGTTGGAGAATCTTCGAATTTGGATATTTTCATACGAAAATATGTAACTAAAATTTCGGAATTCAAAACTGAAAAATTTAAATCCTTATAAAGGGGTTGATAATTAATTTTGAGAGGAAAGTATGCAAATTTTTTTGTTAAATATGTACAAAAATATTTTTTATTCTAAAAATTATTAAAATAAGATAACTAATTAATTATATATAGTTCATGATTTGGAAAATGATCATTTATTACATTAATGACGGCACTGATTCAACCGAACTATGAGTTTTTGACTCTCGAAAATTACGAAAAACCGCTAAAAAAATTTTTTTTCCATCTCAAAGAAATAACGAAATTTTAAATTTACAAATTTAAATTCATGAAAACTTCCATATTCCAAAATGTATTGTTATCCAGTTAAAGAATTCTCAAAAACGTAAAATTTCTGAATTCAAACTCGAAAATATTTCTCATTTTTTTACGTCATCACCAAAGTAAAAAAATCAAACTGATAATGTCTAAACCACCACATTTCTCAACTCATTTTCTTCATGAAAAACAAATCAATAATAATAATCGAAAATGATAAATACTCATCGTAATTTTGCAGTTCCCACACAAATTTAATTTCGCCTGAAAAAAAAAATTATTATCTGTTTATTGGGAAAAATTCAAGTGAATAAGTTGAAACGAACATTCATTTCCTCGATCGGAGGAAAATAGATCGGGGATTTTGTTTTTCGAATGGGGAGAAAAACAAAGATCCCAGAAATAAACTCGAAATTTCGAAACCCGATAAATCTCACGTTGATAATTACAAAGTAGCCTCCAGCTGACGTAAATATATCAATTTACCCTAGTGATTCTAATTTTTATAAATACCTCATAAAACATTTTTAAAAGGTCGGTTTTATAAAAATGTTATAAAATTTGTATTTTTTATAAAGTGGTTTTATAAAAGTTTTATACAAAAAAATTTTTCGTATAAAATTTTTTTTTAACATTTTAAAATATGCACAATGTTTCTAACCTTTTTTGGTTCATTTTGCTAATGTATATACTATTTTTCATCAGTTTATGAGGCTCTAGCTCCAATTTCGTTTCGGAAGAAATTTAAAAATTTTTTGGAGGCAGCGGGATTTGAACTTGCGACGTTTGCATCAGAAATCCGATAGTCAACTTTCTTGTCCGTCAAATCTATGTCAATTGGGATGCTTTTTTTTCAATTTCAGTTGAAGAATTTTCGAATCCTATAAAATCATATGTTTTTGCGTTTTATAATTGCTAAAAAACGTTGAGAACATGATTTTCTGTTCCCTTGTGTAATAAAAACGTATCAAATATTATTATAAGAGAAATCACTTTTATCAGGAAAGTTTTTTTTATAAAAATATGAAAATTTTCATAAAAATCGCGAATTCTTCATTAAAATGAAGGTTTTATAAGAAAATTTAGAGGCTTTCAATTGTTTTTATAAAAAAACAGATGAACTGTATGAAAACTTTGACAGATTTTACAAAAAAATTTGTTTATAAAGTTTTTATAAAACCACTTGATAAAAATCGAAATTTTTATAAAACTTTTATAAAATCGACCTTATAAAAAAACGAATTTTGAAAATAATTCACTGATTTCATAAAAATTTTGCCTGTTTTTATAAAAACTACTATCACTAGGGTAGACAACTGATGCAATAGTTTTTCTTCCTTTATCAATAATAACGACAGTTCTTCAATATACTAAATAAAGGAGTTTTTCTTTTCATTCAGCGAATGAGCTCTCGATGACACTTTTACATTGAACTAAATTCCAAGTGTTTATACAGACATTTCCGCGCTTGATCTCTTGTTATTGAAAACTACTGATGATAAACAAAGGATGAATCTTTTCGAAAAAACAAGTTTATTCACTCGATGAATTGAAACTTGAATGCTTTGAAATCAAGACGTTGATTTTTATCCATTTGCTGATGATCACGTTAATTACATTTAATGTATTAATTCGTTTATTAAACGATCAGATCTGGAAAAAGTTCGATAGTTTAAGTTCGTGACAAAAATGATGTTTGATTTATAGAGGACAATAATTAAAAACATGACAATTATTCACCAATTATCATTATCCTTCGCGTTTGGGATTCCTTTCGAGTAAATGTGTCGAAGTTTATTTTAAGACTCCATTTCCTCGGAAATAACGTAGTTATGGTTCTTATCATTTTGATAAAACATTTCAAAGAATCATTACTCTGTTTGAAGTTAAAAATTGACTTGCAGATTGATGATATCATCGTCGGATGAATCTGATCATTTTTATCATCATGTCGTACGTTCGATAATTATATTTTTGTAGATGAAAATCGATGTCTGGAAGCTGAGAATTTATTTGTCTATTATTTAATCGTATTTGAGAACAATGGAGGTTATTTTTACTGATTTTGGTTTGTCAATCATCGAACTGATTCCTTTTTTTCAAATGACTGCAAACTGAGTAAAATTTTACGAACAATTTCGAAAGAAAAATTTAATTTCAATTCTAAATCAAATTCCATTTTCATTTTGATTTTCAATTTTGATTGATCAATTCAATTTTTAGTTAAGGGAATTGAATAAATTAGGTCAGAAATTTCTATTTTTCAAAAATCATCATCAATTTTCTGACACGCTAAAAAATTATTCACGACTGGATTAATTCACTAAAACTGTCTACTTTTTAATATCGAAAAAAATTACAATCGTATGATCTATAAAACTGTTTAAAAACGAGCCAAATTATTGAAAAATGTCATTTCAAAATTGTGTGAAAATTACACGATTTGGATTAAATTATCCATCGTACGTTCAATAACTAAATTTTTGTAGATGAAAATAATTGTCTGGAAGTTGATTCTTTATTTGTCTCATATTTTATCGTATTTGAGAACAATGAAAATTATTTTTACAGCTTTAGGTTCGTCAATCATTGAATTTATTCCTTTTTTTTTAAAATGACTGTATAATTACGTAAAATTCTACGTACGAAAAAAAATGTTATTAGTTAAAAGGATTGAATTAATTAGGACAGAAATCTCCATTTTCCGAAAATTGGTATAAATTTTTCGACATGCAAAAAAAATTATTCAAAACTGGATAAGTTGAATGAAATAATCTTCTTTTCAAAATCCAAAAAGATGACAGTCCAACAATTTATGAAACTCTCCAAAAACGAGTCGAATTACTGAAAAAATTTTATTTCTGAATCATGCCGAAATGACACGATTTCGATCGAATTATCTCTCAATATCATCTCAATATCAATATATCAATGATAAATTAGGCAATTATATGTATCGGTCGAGGGGAAGATTCGAGTACATTTTCTGCCATAAAAATAAAATTGTGCGTCGCTAATACGGAGCCTGCGGCAGTAGTCACGACAAGAGTAATATTTCGACAATAAACAATAATCAATACGACCCTCAATGCGATCTTTCATGATTGAGCCGTCGAATCGAAGCGCAGAAATAGAAACTGACTTTCATAGGGTGTTGGGATGTTTAAATTAAGGCCTCGATATCTTAATAATCCCTTCAATTGTCTTGAATTGAAGAAAGTGCTTCTGTCTTGGAATTCATTTAATGAGCCATCATCAAATCGCACTTTGCTCGCGACGATGTTGTTGACAAAAAAACGGCCTATTTACAGAGTTAGGAGGGAAAAATTCTCTGAAGGTTTCACGTTTTTTGTTTATCAAAAAATTATGAACTGGGTTTTGTTTCTCTCCACAATTTTCAGGCATTTTCAAGAGTTTTATGATCGATATTTGTAATTTAGCAGAGCTTAAAAATTTTCGATAAAGGTGAAGCGTTATACGAATTCAGAAATTTTGGAATCGAGGTATTTTAGAAATAGAACACTGGAATTTGAGAATTTGTGGGTGAAATAAGTAAAAATGAGAAATTCGGAATTTAAAAACTTGAATATCAAGAAATAAATAAAGAATCGAAAATTGTTACATAAAATAAAATTCAGTTTCGAAGAAAGAGAAAATTGTCAAAATTTTTGGAGAATTTAAATCTTCTCAAAATTCTAAAAAATGTAAAAATAGTTAACATTTAAATTAATCTTTCAATTGTCAGTTACTATTTGAATAATTTACATTCTCAGGATACAACTTATTTAGGAATTTGCTGAAGTCGAAATATTTTGGAAATCTTTACAATCATCTCCAGAGTTGTGCAACAATTTTTTCATTAGATCAAAATTTCGGAAAAACAGGTAAAATTCATGTCGTAAAAAATTCGTAACTTTTCGTCTTCGAAATTCTATAGTGTATAACATTTTGTTGATATCGACAAATGTCTTTTTAGAATAATTTTTTCATTTTCGATGAATCTCAAGAAATGACTAAAAGTTGTGATGTAATATCAATATGTATATCAAAAACGCATAAAATCCGAGTGATTTCAAAAATTATAAAAAATGTATAGAAATAATTGAAGAATTGAAAAAATACCCATAAAAATTTTACAGTGAAAACTCGAAATTTAAACATATAACTCTGAATAATAACTAGAATTCAAGAATACAAAAGCTCCAAATATTCGAGATTTATAAGATTACGAAATTCCGCATAATACAAAAAAATTAATTAAAATTCGCGAATTCTAAGGGATATAGAAATAGGTCTAAAACAAGAAGAGAAAATTGTCGAAATTTTTGGAGAAATCAAATTATTATAAAATAGTATAAAAAATGCAAAAATATCAAAAATTCAAATTTATGTTCAATTATTATTTACTAGTTGAATCATTGAAATTCTCAGGGCACAACTTATTTAGGAATTTGTTGAAGTCGAAATAATTTGAAAATCTGCGCAATCATCTTCAGAGTTGCGCAAATATTTTTTTCCATTAGATCAAACTCTCGCAGAAACATAGTTAAAATTCATGTCGTAAAAAGAATTCGCAAATTTTCATCCTCGAAATTCGATAATTTAAAACATTTTGTTCATGTCGACAAAATAAATGTCTTTTCATTAAATTTATCATTTTCTGATTTTTCATTTCTAATGAATCTCAAAAAATGTATAAAAATTATGACGTAAAATATTTGAAAAAAGAAAAAAATGAAAAATGTCCAAAGTCGAAGTAATTTCCAAAATAATAAAAAATGTATCGAAATAATTGAAGAATTGGAAAATTTAACAGTGAAAACTCCAAATTCGAACATACAACTCTGAGGAATTTTAATAGTAATTAGAATTCAAGAACACAAAACCTCAAAATATTAAAAATCTGGAAAATTACAAAATTCCTCACAATACAAATAAATCATAACAAATCCGCGGATCCCACAGGATATATATTATAAATCGGTCTAAAACCCTTTTCCCCACTATAACATCACGCCATTTTCTTTCGTTTCAGTTTCGAGCCTGAAAAGAAAACTCAAACTCAATTCCCGTGGGAGTTCGGCAAATTATCAGCAGCGCGAGAAACTTGTCAATCTACCCCTTTGGACAACAAAAGCCCAAGCCTCTTCACTCTGGCAATGAACAAGAAAGCGATAACGAGCAGCGAAGAATCTTATCAATTCCGAAGTTTGTGAGATCTGGTCTTTGAATGGCGAAAGCGCCGCGGAAAGTGCTCGAAATGGCACGAATCGAGACCTAATTTCGCAGAGAAAAGCATTGCGTATCGTCGAGTTGGACATGAGACGTCGTTCGTGACGAATTCCCCGAAGGAGATCGATCGTCAGGGAAGACGTTTCGCGGATTATATGAGATTGAATGGGATTATTGGAGTAGCAGCGAGTGGCGGCGAGCGTGGGAGTTCATTTGCATTTTTCGTTTTATTTATACTTCGCCGAGATGATAAACAACCAGCAGCAGCTTATTTTGAAGACGGAAGAGACGCGCGAGAACAACCCGGCTTATTATCAAGCCTCGGCCAAGCCGCCGGTCGTGCAGATACAGTCGAGCGTCGATTCCGACGTCAGCGATCGCAGGGACGTTCGCGAAGCCCTTTATTCCGGCATTTTTCGGGTAATTTGAGTTGTATTTTAAGACCTGGCGGTCAAAAAGGGGTAACTCACAATTTATGTTGGGTGTTGAGGCGACTGTATAATATTTTACGTGCGCTGTCCTGGGTTACGTATTTTTTCGAAAAATTTTTGTATTTTTAAACCATTTTGCAGGGAGTGAAGAATTTTTGAATTTCGAATGATTTATTTTTTCTGAAACTTCAAAAAGTTTGAGGATTTCGAGATTTTTGGCAATGCAAATTATAATCCTGAAATTTCTGGAAAATTTGAGAATTTTCGATATTCTGGGAAATTCCGAAGTTAATAGAATTCAAAATATTTCGACTTTTTCAAAATATTGAAAATTTTGAAAATGTGGAAAAT
>JAPYZK010004439.1:0-10849 GCA_030522785.1 Platygaster equestris
ATTAGAAATTAATTACAATTTTCTAAATTGGTTGAATTGTAAAAATTTTGAAAAACTTTGAATTTGGAAACATTACAAGTTCGTAGAAATCAAGAAAAATTATCGAGAAGATATTTACCGTTTTTTGAATACTTGAATTTTTCGAAATTTCGACCGAATATTCAAAATGAGACCGATTTTTGAAGTCACTCAAAATTTCGATATGTATGAAATTTTCGTCATTACGAAATGTTGAAAAACTTCGAATTTTAACATACTCACAAGTTTTTTCAAATTTCCAGAATGTTGTTATTTTCGAAAAATTTTGAATTTGTTAAAATACACGACATTTGCGAAATTTCCAGGATTCTCAAAATCTTCGAAATTTACGAAATAGTAAAAATTTACAATTTTCCAAAAATTATCACGCAATATTCAAAATTACTACGATATTCCAAAAATTACCACAATTTCTGAAATTGCCAAAACTGTTGAAATTTCCAACAACTTTGCATTTGGAAATATGACTAGTTCCTAGAAATCAAAAAAAAATGTTAAGAATATATATATTCACAGTTTGAAAAATTCTCAAATTTTCTCAAACTATTACAAAACATTCAAAATCAGTACGATTTTCGGAGCTACTAAAATTTCCACACCAAAATTTCCATAACCACGAAATGTCAAAAAACTTCAAAATTGTCATATCCACAAGTTCGTCCAAATTTCAAAGATTCCAATCATAATGAAACAAAATTCCGTCACAATCATCCAAAAATCCAATACATCACATTTTCAAGCAATCTCACAAAATCACAAAAAACTATTAGATTTCCGAAAATTCTCTCCAACTTCAGAAATCCGAAAAATCATCAATTCTTTTTTCTTTCGAACAAGAATTATTCCAATCCAAAAATGCCCAATTTTACCAATCCCCAAATAATAATTCCTGTATTTTAAATCCGAAATTCAAAAACAACAAATACCTACGAATTCACACAGTTCCATCAACAACAAAATAAATCCCCAAAATCCACTGAACACACAATTCCCAAATCCTCAAAACTTCTCGAAATTGAATCACTCCGGCTAATGCATGTCGTGGTCAATATTTTATGACACGAGGGTGAAGTACGAAAGGGTGAGGGGATGAAGCAAATTAAGGGCAATCGGAAAGTTGTTGAAAGCGATGACAAATGTGATGGGGAAGTCAAACGAGTGTCTAAAATTGCGAAGCAAGCCAGGGGAGACAGTATGGCGAGTTCGCGAACAAGCAGTGGAGGAAAATGCCGAGGGAGCGGGAGTTTGAAAGTTGAACGACAGCTCGTGGCTCTCTTCGCCGTGCTTGAGATAGGCATTATGTGCTGATAGTTTAATTTGGTTATTGTGTGCTCTGGGGCTTCCCCGGGATTTCCTGATCATCAACTTAACTCATCAAAAGTTCCCCTGCATGCGCGACAAAACCAGAAATGTACGATGCCAAAATTACATGCGCTTCGTTTCGAGTTTTGTCGTTTGACACGTTTGCTTTTCGCGTGTCGATGTGGCTTTGATTGTTTTTACGAGGCTTTTTGGGAATTCTTTTTGGGGTGGGCAGTGGATTGGGTTTTGGAGGGTCCTTGAAATATGTGATGAAGTGGAAATATGTGAATAAATGAAAATAGATAAAGATATGTGAATAATTGGACATTGATAAGATGATTCGAAAAACTCGAATTCTCGTGGGTTCGGAAAAATACTTGAAAATTCCAGGCGATTTATTCTGATTTCCGAAAAGTTCGAAAAACAATCGGTTTGAATTTTGGTAGAATTCTCGATCTTGCGACTTATGGAAATTCCACTTATCACAAATTTCCCTGGAATTTGTACTTATTTTCGAAAAATTTTAACGAAATCTATTTAATTTCTAAATCTTACGATCTTTGGAAAATCGGAAAAATTTTGGAAAATTGCGAGTTATTTATTTCAATTTCCAAAAAATTGTAAAGAAATCTATATTATTTAAATTCTAAATCTTACGATCTTTAGAAAATCGGAAAAATTTTGGAATATTCCGAGTAATTTATTTCAATTTCCAAAAAATTTGAACAACAATCTATTCCAATTCTGTCCAAATCCTTAATCCTGCGATCTACGGAAATTCAAAAAAATTCTCAAAAATTCCCTGTAATTTATACTTATTTCCAAAAAATTTAAACAAAATGTATTTAAATTATATTTAAATTCTGAATCTTACTATCTTCGGAAAATCTAGGAAAATTTGAAAAATTCCGAGGAATTTATTTCAATTTTCGAAAAATTTGGACCACAATCTATTTGGATTCTGCCCGAATCCTTAATTCTGCGATTTACGGAAATTCAAGAAAATTCTCAAAAATTCTCAAAAATTCCCTGTAATTTATACTCATTCCCAAAAATCAAAACAAAATATATCCAAATTCTGTTCAAGTTCTCAATCCTGCAATCTTTGGAAACTCCGAAAAATTCTTCCAAATTTCCAGTAAATTATCCTAATTTCCGGAAAATTCGAACAAAAATCTGTTCAAATTCTGTTAAAATTTTGAATCCTGTGATCTTCGGAAATTCTGAAATCTCCTCAAAAATTCCCAAAAATTTATTTTAATTTCCGAAAAATTCGAAAAACAATCTGTTGAAATTCTGTTCAAATTATTAATTATTAATTCTGCGACTTCCGGAAATTCTAAATCATGGAAATTCCCTGCAATTTTTACGCATTTCCAAGAAATTAAAACAAAATCTATTTGAATTCTATTTAAATTCTCAATCTTGCAATCTTCAGAAATTTCAAAAAATCCTCAGAAATTCCGAGTAATTTATTTCAATTTCTGAAAAATTTAAACAATAATTTATTCAAATTCCGTCCAAATTCTGAATCCTGCGATCTCCGGAAATTCAAAAAAATTTTTTTAAATTCCCTGTAATTTATACTCATTCCCGAAAATTCAAACAAAATCTATTCGAATTCTGTTCAAATTATCAATCCTGCAATCTTAGAAAATTCTGGAAAAATTCTTAAAAATGTCGAGTAATTTATTAAATATAATTTCCGAAAAATTCAAACAACAATCTATTTAAATTCTGTTGAAATTCTCAATCCTGTGATCTCCCGAAATTCCGAGAAAATTCTCAAAAATTCCGTGTAATTTACACTCATCCCCAAAAACATAAACAAAATATTCAAATTCGATTTAAATTCTCAATCTGGCGATCTTCGGGAATTCCAAAAAATTCTCAAAAATGTCAAGTAATTTATTATAATTTCCCAAAAATTCGAACAAAATCTATTCCAATTGTGTTTAAATTCTCAATCCTGCGATCTTCGAAAATTCCAAAAAACTCTCCAAAATTCCAAGTAATTTCTTTTAATTTTCGAAAAATTTAAACAATAATCTATTCAAATTATGTTGAAATTATCAATCCTGCAATCTCCGGAAATGACCGAAAATAATCTCAAAAATTCCTCGTAATTCATATTCAGTCCCAAAAATTCAAACAAAATCCATTCAAATTCTGTTCAAATTCTAAATCTTGCGATCTTCGGAAATTCCAAAAAGTTATCCGAAACCCCGAGTACTTTATTTTGATTTCCAAAAAAATTGAAACAACAATCCATTCAAATTCTCAATCCTGAGATCTTCGGATATACCAAAAAATCCTCAAAAATTCCTTGTAATTTATACTCATTCCTAAAAATTCCAACAAAATCTATTCAAATTCTGCTTGAATTCTCAATCCTATCTTTGGAAATGCCAAAACACTTTTCAAAATTCCAAGTAATTTATTTTGCTCCCGAAAAATGTAAACAAAAATCTATTCAAATTCTGTTAAAATTCTGAATCCTGCGATCTTCGAAAATTCCACAAAATTCTCCAAAATTCCGCGTAATTCATTCTAATTCCCGAAAAATTCAAAAAATTCTACTCTCAAATTCTCTTCAAATGCTCAACCCTGCGATCTTCGAAAACTGCAAAAAATCCTCCAAAATTCCCTGTAATTCAGGCTCATTTCCAAAAACTCAAACAGAATCTATTCAAATTCTGTTTAAATTCTCAATCCTGCGATCTCCAAAAATTCCACAAAACTCTAATTCCCTGTAATCCATTCCAATTCCCAAAAAAATTCGAAAAATCCTATTCTCAAATTCTCTCCAAATTCTCAATCCTGCGATCTTCGTCATTCCACAAAACTCTCCAAAATTCCCCGTAATTCATTCCAATCCCCCCAAAAATTCTAAAAATCCTATTCTCCAATTCTCTTCAAATTCTCAATCCTGCATCTCCGATCGCTATTCTATTCCCAACCTCGAAAATTCGTACGGAATATTCGCGAAAAGCCGGTGATCCCACGTGGGGTCGCATTTCGAGCCCGGAATGCCGAGAATTCCCGAAGCGGGGAGGGCGGAAGACGCGTGGTTAAAGGGCGAAACGAATTCGCTAATTGTATTGAAGTTGCCCTATCGGTGAACGTAATGGGAATTCGGAATCCCGGGAAACGGCGGAGTTCGTCGCCCCTGACTCGGCACGGTTTTGTCGTTCCTTTGTTTTCGCGGCCTCGCGGCTTTGGAGATCGAGACGAACTTCGCAAGTCCGATGTTCTCTGCAGAACGCGGTTTCTCGATTTCCGGATCTTACTCGGCTTCTGCATATACGGATCGCGAGTTCTGAATATATATCGCTGATTTATGAATTTTCGAATTGTTGGAACTGGAATTTCTGTCGAATAATTCGACATAATTGTATGCTGCTTGTTTTTATGGCAGTTTTGGTGGTTTTGGGGAATTTTCGGGAATTTTGGAGTGGTTGAAAGTTTTTTATATTTTGTTTTGGAAAATTTACAAATTTTATTGGACTGCTTGATATTTACAAGAATTTTTACGAATATTTTGTCAAAAGTTCGAGGTGAAAATTTTTGGTATTTTGGATTTTTTTCTCGATGTTAGATGAGGAAGAAAAAATTTTAAAAACTTGGGATTTTTTTTTACATTATTTGAGAGTGCAGAATTGGACGAATTTTGGAACTGACACATTTCAAATTTGAAAAATATGAAAAATGAAAAATTTCGTATTTTAATTGTCAAATTTATAAATTTCAGTTACGTGTATTTGAAAACTTGAAATTTATGATATCTTGATCCACAAATTTGTACTGTTTTAATCAACAAATTCAGTAAATTCGGCATTTGGGAAAAATTTTATATTTACAGTTTTTTCGAGATCAAAAGTTTGTTCCTAAACGAATTTTTATTTAAATTGTATTAGTTTGTTCATTATTTACGACAATTTATATGAAAATTTGTTCAAAAGTTCAAAATGAAAATTTTTTAAATTTTAGATCTCTTCTCGATGTCAAAAAATGGAAAAAAATTTTTCAGAAACTTGCAAATATTTTCCTACAAAATTTATAAGTGCACAATTGGACGAATTACATCTAAATTTCGAAATTGGCACATTTCAAAATTCAAAACATATAAGAAATGACGAATTTTCTATTATTTTAATATTGCAAAATTTGGAAATTATAGATCAATGAACTTGAAAACTTCGAATTTATAATACCTCGATCAACGAATTTTCACAAGTTTTTATCAACAAATTCAGTAACCTCGAAATTTGGAAAAAAAATTTTATTTCCACAGTTTTTTCGAAATCGAAAGTTTGTTCCTAAACGAATTTTTCGAAATTTTATTGCTCTGTTCATTATTTACGACAATTTATATAAAAATTTGATTAAAAGTTCAAGATGAAAATTTTCAAGATTTTAGATCTCTTCTCGATGTCAAAAAATTAAAAAATAAAATCTTCAGAAACTTGCAAATATTTCCCTACAAAATTTATAAGTGCACAATTGGACGAATTATATTTGAATTTCGAAATCGATACATTTAAAAATTTGAAAAATTTCAAAAATGACGAATTTTCTATTAAAATTGTAAAATTTGGAAATTCTAGGTACAAGAACTTCCAAACTTCTAATTTATAATATCTCGATCAATAAATTTTTACACGTTTAAATCAACAAAGTCAGTAACTTCGCAATTTCCAAAAAAAATTTCATATTAACAGTTTTTCAAAATTCAAGGTCCGTTCCTGAAAGAATTTTTTCGAAATTTCATTTGACTATTCATCATTCACGAAATTTTTACAAAAATTTCTTCAAAATTTCGAGATGAAAATTTTCGAAATGTCAGATTTTTTCTCCATGTCAAATAATAAAAAAAAAAAAAAAATTACAAAAACCTTCAAATCTTTTTCTACAAAATTTATAAGTACATAATTAGATCAATTATACTTGAATTTTGAAATTGACTCATTTCAAAATTTGAAGTACACACAAAAAATAACGAATTTCCTCTTCAAATTTTCAAATCCATAAATCCCAGATCCAAGAATTCAAAAACTCAAAATTCATAATATCTAAGTCAAAGACTGAGAATTATCTTTAACAAACAATTTAAATGATTCAAAAAAAAAATATTAAATTTCTTATTTCATCAACAAACAAATTTTCACTCAAAATTTCCCAAATTTCAACTCCCTCATTCATAAATCCCAAATCTGAGCTTCTCAAGAACTCTAAAAATAAAATTTCATACACCCCCATTTTTCTGAACGTCCCTAGAATGTGTTCCAAATTACTGCAAAATCCGAAAAAAGATTCATCAAATCCAAAATACTCCAAAAATCCCCCCATTCCCCAAAGTACTCAAAACTTCATTTAAACGTAAAAGAAAACCCTTTCAAAAAAAGTCAATTCCATGAAAATTCCAATGCAGTTACCAAATCCGACATCGGGAGAAGAAAAGTGCTGTCATAAAATTGGAGCTCGCGTTATTGTCTCGATCCCGCAGCCCTCTGTTTTCTTAATTTTCGCGAGAGCGCTCTCTCGATATCGTTAACGCGCGGTGAATTATAATTATTAAAGATCGCTCGTTTATTTTTTCCGGAAAGTGGAAACCCACGACTGAACGCTAATTAAAAATTCTCCTGCGAGTTGCAGTCCGCGACATTACCGCGAAATCCTCTCGAGGCTCATCGCATAAAGTGGCTTTCTTAATGATGACTAGAATGAGAAGCCGACGAAGCTTGCATTTTATAAAAACACTTTCTCGCAGATTAGAATGCGAGCCGCGCTCCGCGATATAAAAGTAATGGACGCCAATCAAATCTCTGGCTTTTGTTTGCGGAGAAGAACATTCGGAATTATTATTGTAATTTTTTTTTTTTTTTTTTTTTCATGATCCTCGGAAACATGCCCGTTTTTTACACTGTTTTGCGTCTGTAAGTGACGGGAAAATAATTCTTTTTTTTCTAGTTCACAGTTAAAAAAAATGTGTGAAATCAGAATTTTTAAAAACTTACAAAATTTGGAAGGGTGTGATTGAACGGATTGTATTTGAATTTTGGGATTAAAACAGTTAAAAATCCGAAAAATATGGAAAATGATAAGTTTTGTATAATTATTGTCAAACTAGGAAATTATAGATCCATAAACTTATCAACTTTGATTTTACAATAACTCGATCAATAAATTTTTACACGTTTTAATCAACAAATTCCCTAACCTCGAAATTTCCGAAAAAAATCTCATATTCACAGTTTTTTCGAAATTCAAGGTCCGTTCCTGACCGAATTTTTTCGAAATTTCATTAGACTGTTTATTATTTACGATAATTTTTACGAATATTTTTTCAAAAGTTCGAGATGAAAATTTGTCAAATTTTACATCTTTTCTCGATGTCAAATAATGAAAAAAAATCTTTCAATACAAATCTTTCTATAGAAAATTTATAAGTGCATAATTGGACAAATTATACTTTAATTTCGAAACTGACATATTCTAAAATGCGAAAAATATATAAAAAATGACGAATTTTCTATAAATATTGTCAAATTTGGAAATTATAGATCAATGAACTCGAAAACTTCAAATTTACAATATCTCGATCGATAAATTTTTACACGTTTTAATCAACGAATTCCCTAACCTCGACATTTCCAAAAAAATTCTCATATTCACAGTTTTTTCGAAATTCAAGGTCCGTTCCTGAACGAATTTTTCCAAAATTTTATTAGACTGTTTATTATTTACGATAATTTTCACGAATATTTTTCCTAAGTTCAAGATGAAAATTTTAAAAATTTTAACTCTCTTAAATATCAAGTAATGAAAAAAAATCTCTAAAAACTTGCAAATCTTCCTCTACAAATTAATAAGTGCATAATTAGATGAATTACATTCAAATTACGAAACTGACTCGTTTCAAAATTTTCGACATAAAAAAAACACTTCATCAATACACAAGTATATACAATATTATTCATCAAAACATCAATAAATAGTTCAATAACACATTCCACACAAAATGAACATTTTTGCCACTTTCCAAACCCCCCCCCCCTATACCCCCCAAAAAATGTCTAGAATTTTGAATATTCATAATTTTCCGTTCCCCGAACCTCCAAGACTTTTCGCTCGAGTAGATAAAATGACGAGCACACATTTAAGCGCATTACGCCGGGCAAAAACTTTCCTTTTGATCTACGTAAATGTGCTTCCGTCTTCGGTGCCCCGAAACACTGAATACAGACCTTCCTACATTCCCTCTTTTTGTGTACTAATGTATACTAATGTTTCACTAATACGCAAAATGCAAATTCCTCATTTACATCCCTTTACATTTTTTGCGCGAATTGATATGTTCCAACAGCGTTCTGTATTTCGTTCGCTCCGGATGTAAATTGAATTGTTCTCCTAACAAGCTCCGAACATCGATTTTTTCGTTCCCTCGGTTAATAAACATGACACGTGAATGATAACACTGTCAATCATTATTGCAGAAGTAACTCAAAAATCCCTCATATGCACTTCACAGCCACGTCGGACAATCTATATTTATAAGCACTTCATATTTAAATGTTTTCTCAGATTTGCAATTCATGTATGCAAAACGCGACTTTCGCATTTTTCCCGCGGAAAACCTGTCTGAACAATCTATTGTTTGGATTTAGTTTCAATTTAGTTTTTCATCTTGAATTTTCATTAACTCTATTTCAATATTCATTTAGACATTACAAAATGAATTTTCGGAGATATTCGATCGAGAAAAATGTATGTATATACTTTTTGTTTAACGCCCGCGAGAAATGTGTGATTTCGTGGCCCTGCTGAGAGTGGACGAAATAATGGATTACCTGATTGCTGACGATGGCATGCGAGTGATGAACTCGCTCGCCCACTAGTGGGCGAACAAGCTCTTCGCCCACGCTCATCTTAACGACATGTAGCTATTTACTCACTCACGCTCAGTTTAGCGACCGTTTACGCACGGATAATGGGAGCAAGATGGCGGACGAGCGACTCGACATACATCGAAACGTCAAACTCCTCAACCCTAACCTCAAAATTGCAAAACTGTGTATTGCTGCAATGTTTTTGTTGTTGTTTACAAAAGTGCCGAATACATCCATGATCAATCCCGATGAAAATCAAAGCAACGAAAGGGATAATTAGCTTTTAACTCCCTAAAGTACGTATCAAAGATCTAAGGGCGATTGTTGCGTCAATCAATCAGGTAACCCATTATTTCCCCCTCTCTCAGCAGGGCCGTGAAACTACATATTCATCGCGATTGTTGAATAAAATATTGTATCCGATTAGTGGGAGAAAGAGGAGACTCCACTCGCGTGTTGCCACACAATCTCCGCACTCGAGGAATCTCCTCTTTCTCCCACTAGTCGCACAATATACTATTTTTGATGAATAAACATCTCTGATTTCGCTATCGGTATGGGCTAGCCGTTCGTGAGATCTTTCGAGGTAGTTCTTCAAATGGTCAAAATCGCTCAAAATCGTTCTCAAAATGGGGCACCTGAACAAAATGAGTCAGGAATTTTTCTCAGTGTAACCAAAATGTGAAATCGGCTCAGACGGGAAAGCGGAGTCGGCATTTCGTCCCGCGGAACCTTGGTTCATTGACCCAATTCCCCTTTTTTGGGTTACTAGTTCATTCAGAGCTGAAGAGAAACGCACCGAGAGAGCTCTTTCGATACAGCGTAATTTCTAATGAGAGCGCGCATTGCAACCGCGTCGCATTGTTCGCTTCATTGTTTTCGATGCCAGGCGACGCTCGCGACTAATTGTTACGAGCTACTGACGCAGCGCCTTTTCCACGTGTTTCATACAACCCGAACTCGGAAAATTCGAAAGGGTGATGATAATTATGGTGATTATAATTATGACACGTTCGTTTGGAACAAATTTCAGTTGTTTCGCAGGGAAATACAGTAAAAGCTCTTTGGGAGAGTTATTATTCAACTTTGTTTTTTGATATTCGAAATTTATTTTCAGTTTTTCATACTTAGAATTTCAGCAATATCTTTTATTGTTTTTTTTAATTACCTTCAATTATTTTTAATTCCTTTAATTTATCTTTAATTATGTATTATTCAACTTCGTTTTTTCATATTCGAAATTTATTTTCAGTTTTTCATACTTAGAATTTCAGCAATATCTTTTATTGTTTTTTTTAATTACCTTCAATTATTTTTGATTCCTTTAATTTATCTTTAATTATGACCCTTTCGTTTGGAACATATTTCAATCGTTTTGCAGGGAAATGCAGTAAAAGCTCTTTGGGAGACTAATTATTCAACTTTGTTTTTTGATATTTAAAATTTATTTTTAATTTTGTATACTTAGAATTTCAGAAATTCTTTTTTTTTTGTTTTCTTTAATTACCTCCGATTATTTTTAATGACTTTAATTTACTTTTAATTTTTTTCGTTCATCGTTACAATACAGAAAAATGAAGTAGAAAAGTTTATGTTTGGTCAGCCATGAGGTTAATAAT